>JAWNNJ010001889.1:0-136984 GCA_035045125.1 Hypselothyrea guttata
GTAAGACCGTCTACAAACGGTCTCCAGGTTTTGGCGTCTAGCGATCAAACTGTTGACTTTTTTGAATCAAAATAAATTGATATATCTTTAAAATTAAATTTCCATTCTTTTAAGGTATATTTAACCACATTTCACCCACGCGCTCAATCACAATCATCGTCTGAACTTGAAAATTTGAAAAAACTCAGAAAAAAATACCCCTTGACAAAAGTAGTTTTTGCACAAAATAAAAAATATATTTAAACTTGTCCAATCTACTTGGGATTTTTTTTTACTGATAGCTCAGACAATATATTTATTGAAATAAATTATTTTGTAATGCGTAAATAAGTATAAATGTTGATTTGCATAAAAAATTCATTGACCGTCTGTAGACGGTCTTGCCGGGCTGAGCGTAAAAAATCACGACTGCGCTGCCTGCGCTGGCTGCGCTGCTTGAGAGTGCACAATCGCGGCCATAAATACTTCGAGTAGAGATATCGGTTTGAAATGTTCACCAAAAATCTAAAAAAAACTGATCGATTAGAAATTATAATAAATAAATATTTATTATAATCAGCACACTCGCCACTCCACTTAAGCGCCCTTGACACGTCCTAACCACTTGACTTCACTGCACTGTGATCAGCAGCTTTGCAGCAGCAGTATTTATAGTGCTTGCAGGCTGCTCAGTCGCTGGCTCTTATCAGTTACCGTGAAAGAGAAAAAGAAAGAGCCAAGAAAACCCACCCACCAATCTGCAGCTGTGATGAGATCGACCGCTCTCTATACATAAGATGCTAGGCAGCGCTCAGCCGGTCTCCATGCTGGCTATCCAAGCATACCTCCTGCATTACAAGTAATGCAGCGGGTAGCCGGCTCACCTCCTAGGCAGCGCTTAGCCGTTCTCCTCTCTGCTCGCTCGCGCTAGATGGCTCTCCAAGCATACCTCCTGCATTACAAGTAATGCAGCGGGTAGCCGGCTCACCTCCTAGGCAGCGCTTACCCATTCTCCTCTCTGCTCGCTCGCTCTTGCTGGCTCTTCAAGCATACCTCCTGCATTACAAGTAATGCAGCGGGTAGCCGGCTCGCCTCCTAGGCAGCTATTAGCGGTTCTCCTCTCTGCTCGCTCGCTCTTGCAGGCTCGTCAAGTATACCTCCTGCATTACAAGTAATGCAGCGGTTAGCCGGCTCGCCTCCTAGGCAGCGCTTACCCGTTCTCTCGCTTACCCGTTCTCTCTTACCCGTTTGCTCGTAAGAGGGTTCTATGGGAGCTATAGGTTATAGTCAGCCGATGTGGCCAATTTTTTTATAGTATATTTAAATTATTTTTTTTAGATTTTTGGTGAAAATTTCATAACGATATCTCTACTAGAAGTATTTATGGCCGCAATTGTGCACTCGCAAGCAGCGCAGCGATTTTTTACGCTCAGCCCGGCAAGACCGTCTGTAGACGGTCAAAAGTTTTCTCCACCTGGCGGGCGTTCTAATCAATATTTTGGGGTGAAATTCAAAACTTAAGCTTTTGTCGACAATATTTACCACCAAAAAAAATCCCAACTTCGTACGACCATTATTTCGAGTTTGCCCGTTAGAGGGTTAAATTGTAATTTTTATTTATTTAAATGAAGCACACTACAGTTACACTAGTTAATAACTCCGGTTTAAAAAGTGCAAAAGAGTGCAAAAAAGGTGTAATTGGAAAAGTTATAAACAATTTTCTGTTTTGTATTTATGAGATCTTAAGTTATGATGACAAACTTTAGCAAATAAAGCAGCTTATGAGTTTAAATTTACACTCGCAACAACAGGTAACAACCCTTGCTTAAAAAATATATGGACGGGGCAGATCAGTGGGAGGGAGGCTACAGTCGGACGTAACCGACAGTAGGAGACCCTTTACTTTGAGTATATGTACATAAAAACATAATCAAAGGCACACACACTAAGCTACCCGCGTATGCAAGGACAACCCCCCTCCCCTCCCCAACCACTGCCTAGTGGGGCAAATTGTCTGTGGCATATTTTCGCTGTTTCTTATCCGATCGAAACAAAATTCACAGCGTCGATAGAGAATATCATAAACTAGTTAAATACCAATTACAAATTAATAGCTTTAAAACTGTGGGTACAGCAGCTTTTTGCGGTTTACGGGGAAGGGAGGATGCATCCAAAATTTAAAATAAACTCGTGCTGCTCACTGATTAGGAGAACCCAAATCCCGAATATGGTGTCTTTAGCTCTTATAGTTGCTGAGATCTAGGAGTTCATATGGACAGACAGACAGACGGACATGGCTATATCGACTTAACTCGTCGTCCTGATAAAGACTATATCGCTCATTTACCAGAGGACTCAAAAAACGCGATTTTTGAGTCAATGATGCAGTAATGTTCGTTGGTTAATAATCTATCTTGTGTCAAAATTTAATTATTCTATCTTCAATACACAGAGCGTGAGAAGAGAATACGTCGCTCTGCTTTGTATGGAGATACACGGCGCTTGAAAACTTTAAACTCGTTTATCTCGAAACGCACTTTTTTGAGTTATGACACTCTTCTGGTAAATTAGCGATATATAGTTTGTGGGGTCTGTCACGCCTTCTTCTGGGTGTTACATACATTTCCTTTTTGAACAACACTCCTTTTACGTATATAAAGTAAATGGTCTAATCAACAGTGAAATACCTTAGTGCCTATTGGAAGCAGGACATACTCACTCTATGTGGTTATAAACTTTTATAATTTTACAATATTAATCAAGTCGCGATTATTATGAAAATATCGTTTTGCACATAATCCTTGGTAACAGCGTTTTAGCTTAAATTACCAATCTCATTTTCATATCCTGTATTCACAAAATGAGCAACACTGGGTAATGATAACTTTGTGTAAATGTATGTTACATGCTGTTACAGGTGGATTGGCACACAACAGAAAAGGCGTATATTATTGATCAGGATGACGAGTAGCGTAGATCTGGACTACTCTGTCTATCTGTTCATATGAACGTATGGATTTCAGAGCTACATATAAGAGCTAGAAGCGCCGAATATATAATATTAGTTAGAATAAAATATACACAGATCGAGTGAGTTTATTTAAAAATTTGGATATCACACCAATAAAAATGGAATGAAAATCGTAATACAAAGTACAGTATGTCAAGAAACTGTTTACACACTGCAAAAACAAAATGTTTTTGGGCTTTGCATGGGAAAAATAGTGCTTTTGGTTAAGTTTTTTGAATTTTTTAAAATGCAGAACTATTATATAGAGTATTTTTAATAAGTATGTACAAAAATAAAAACAAAATAATGCAAGGAACAATTTTTAAGCAACAAATTATGAGTTTACACATTTTTGACACTGTCAAGAAACTCTTTACACACTTTAGTTTTCGATTTTGTTTTGTTCTTTTCCAAGAAAAAACGGTACTTTGCCGTTAACTATGGTTATGCACGCTGTGCTATGATTGCATATCTTTACATTTAATTTCAAAATCTAAATACGCATAAAATAGATCAATAAACCCTGTTTTTTAGTTATGAAACATGCCTGGAGCTAGATTGACCTTTAAAGTGACCCAACTGACTTATTATAGTCCCCAAATGGGAAAATCTGTACCTGAGCTAGTGGATATATTTTCTTTAATGTCCATGCTGCTAGAGAGCGAGTGCACTGTGGACGGTCTTATATGGCGGAGGCGGCCAAAAATACTTCCAGTGTTGATATCGTTGTGAAATTTTCACCAAAAATCTACAAAAATATTCAGAATATATATTAAAAAAATTGACCACATCAGCCCACTATATCCTATAGCTCCCATACAAACGATCAACACAGTTGTCGGTTAAAAATGCTGTTTGTTCGAATATCAAATTAAAAGTTTGACATTATCGTAGTGAAATATTTACAAATAATAAAACATAAAATACCAAGACCAAAAGCCAAGAACAAGAGCTAAAAATTGATTAAATTACAAAAATTAATTTTCAACGATGATTTTTATTTTTAATAATATAACAATATATTCGATCTAGGCCGTCCTCTGCCTTGGCTTGTATTGAGTGATAGTTTTCGTAAAATGATGCAATCCTCTTTTTGAAACCAATCTGAATATTTTTTCAAAATTTTTGATTTACTTCGGTCGCATTTTTTCCACATAATCCCAATTCTTTTCAAAATATTGTCCAATCTTTGTTTCCAATCATTTTCCTCAATCTCATAGCCTTGCATTTTAAACTTGTGCTCCAATTCAGCAAATACATTGTTAGCGCTTTCAACATTTGAAATTTTTTGCAAGCTCCATATATCAAATATAATGATACGAGGCAGCTCACATTGAAACGATTCCCCTAAAAAAATAAAAACTCAAACGTTTAACAAAAGAAAAACAAAGATAATGTAAAAAAAAATAGAACAATAAACAAAACATTATATTAAAATGTAAATATACACGAAATTAACGGTATCACAAAGCAAAACAAGGAAGAGAACAATAAAGGAACGCAAGAGAACAACGATCGTAAAGAAAAACATAGAAAACCACAATAACGGAACGTAAGAGATTCGACAATAATGATGAAAACGCAAAAAAAGCCCTTCGTTTAACTAAATGTTTAAATTCGAGGCGCAGAGGAGCGCAGCTGAAATTAATAGATTACAAATATAACAGATCAAGTATTATTAGTAAAATATATGTACTTTACCTCTAGTGGAAATAAAGTTATTTTTGTGAAAGTGACACAGAAAAGGACCATGAATAATAAAATTAATTAAAACCAAACAACAACACATTTTTAAACAAACACTTTTCAAAATTAAAGTTTATACCCATTTCAACAATATTCATATTGTTTTTTTATTCAAACACAGCAATTAATTTTTTTTTTTAATTTTATAAATGCAGACCAAAATCCATGCGTCTGTACCACGCATTAAACGAGCTTTAATTGCATTTCTTTTGAAGTCATTCGTGACTAGAGCGAATGGAATAGAGTAAAAACAAATTTACAGTTTAAAAGCTGGTTCTTTTACGAAATAGGGTTGAAAATTTTAAAGTTAAAACTCAAAATTTAGAATTTTTATTTTTGGCCTTTGAAATCGTCCACTGTGGAGTGGGGCAAAGCCTGAAATATTGGCTGCGTTCACGGACGTAGCGCTCCATGAAGCGGTTAATTATAATAACGATTATTTTGCTGAAAATTGCAATCCTAAATGTAACATAACTGTAAAAACACATGGAACGCATGTAGCATAAAATTTTGGCGCTCCATTGCAAAAATTATCGCTCCATGCAGCGACAACACATACAAACAGCAGTTTTATTTTTGAAAATGTAAACAAATAAATAGTACACACTTGGTTAATTGTTGAAAATGAATTATTTGCAGACTTTATGCATCCAAGACTGTTGCAAGTCGTAAGGGAAATGCTATTTTAAGATGATTATCAAATATTTGGAACTAAAATTTTGTAATCTTAATTTTCTATGTATATTTATTTTACTATTCCTTGTAATAATTATCATATTTATTATAAAGGTAAAAGTAGTTTCAAAATGAAAATCAATCCATATGTAAAGTGCTGACTTTGTTGATGGACATGGACTAACCGAAAGAAAAGAAACAAAAAACGTAGTGCCAATTATTATTACAATTTATTTGTAGCTTTATTGGACTATTCGTTCATTTCTTGTCATCCAATGCAACAAATAACAGTTTAATTAATATTAAATATCCATTTTATTTGCTTAAATATTTACTTTCGCGCCACATTTCAAATTTATTATCAGCTGTATGCAAGTACCATAGAACGTAGCGTTCACAAACTCGCATGGAGCGCTACAAGTATTGCGATTTTTATAAACATTTCACATTGACTTGATCTGCAAATGTTTTATCTACCTACTAGAGATGGGCTTCGATTCGATTTAATCAATCTTTTTTCGGCGATTAAATCGATTCTTTTTATACCCTGTGCCCATTTGAAAAATAGGAAAAACAGGGTTAATAACTTTGTGCGAATGTATGTAACAGGCAGAAAGAGGCGTGGCAGACCCCACAAACTTGTATATTCTTAATCAGGAAGAGAAGCTGAGTCGATTTAGCCCTGTCTGGCTGTCTGTCCGTCTGTCCGTCTGTATGAACGCGTCGATTTCGGAAACTACAAAAGCTAGAGCTGCCAAATTTGACATGAAGGTAGATAAATAGCGTACGCAGGTCAAGTTTGTTTCAAATCTTGGATGCCACGCCCTCGCCGCCCACAATGAAAAAAATAAAATACATTCTCCTATTTAAGAGACACTAAGCAATTTACATAAATTCTGTTTTCAGTAGTTGGCGGGTCAATATCATACGCAGACGAGGCTTATTTCAAATTTTGGATGCCACGCCCCTTTTACGCCTTAATCGATAATAAACTGAATAACAAGCGTAATATTGAATATAGAATGTTGTTATTTGGAATATATACTCTCTTCTATTATATTTAACTATCCTGACAAGCGTATTGAAATCGGTTAATAAACATAGGAGTTCTTAGCGCAACAATATTGCAGGCGGCAACTCGTTGCCTCTAGCAGTGCGGCCGTTAAAGCTAGCACACATAACAAAGTAAGAAGAAGAAGAATTTCTGCTACGTTTTCTATGACATTTAATATATTTTTATTGTATTTAACTATCTCGAAAAGCGCATTGAAATCGGTTAATAAACACAAAATATAAATAAATTAAATTATATGTAAAATATTTAAATACATTTTTTAAATACATTATATACTGTATTTGCGAACGCGCAGCGCGAGCTTTGGCACAGGGTATAAGACAGTCGGGCCCGTCCGACTGATCTGCTCCGCCCATTCTGGTTATACTCTGTGCCCATTTGAAAAAAGGGAAAAACAGGGTTAATAACTTTGTCAGAATGTATGTAACAGGCAGAAGGAGGCGTGGCAGACTCCACAAAGGATATATATTCTTGATCAGGGAGACGAGCTGAGTCGATTTAGCGATGTCCGTCTGTCCGTCTGTCTGTCCGTTTGTATGAACGCGTCGATTTCGGAAACTACAAAGCTAGAGCATCCGTTTTGGTTGCTATAGGTAGGTGTATTCAATACGCAGATCGGGTTTGTTTCGAAAATTGGATGCCACGCTCTTTTTACGCCCGAAAATCAATAAAACCCAAACAACCTCGTTTTTTTTTTAACATAAAAAGTTGAAGACCGAGCGTAATATTAAACATAGAATGTTGTTATGCGGAATATATACTCTCAACTATTATATTTAACTGTCCGGAAAAGCGAATTGAAATCGGTTAATAAACAAAGTAGATATAAGCTACGCAATTGGCAGCGCAGCCCAGAGCAGCGCAACTGGCGCACGTAAAAAGGGAAGAAGAAGAAGTACTGCTGATACGCTTAGTGAGACATTTTTATAAAATTGTATATAAAATAAAAGGCACAGGGTATTCTACAGTCGGGACCGTCCGACTAGAATCAGCTAATCGTCCTGATTAAGATATAACTTGTTAGACATCGGTCTCAGAAAAATCCTTTCGGTGGATGCTCGTTAGATACATTAATTACCTATTCACAAAATTAAACCTGTTAGATTTTGGACAAATGGCAACACCGATCAAAATCTTAACTGTGCGGATGGTAATAGTAATGGTCAGTAACTGTCACTATATACACAATAAAAAACTGTAACATTCTAGAAATTTTGTATTTATGAATCTGGTGCTGCTTTAGTCGACCTAAAATAATCGTTGTAAACAAAATGTTTATTATTATTATCAAGCATAGTAAAGGATAATTAAAACAAACAAAAAAATGTATTCAATGAATTGTTTAGAGTCGACCTGAGGTAATCACAGAAAATCGTATGTTTGAATCTAATAAGTCAAAGTTTGTAAACCACCAAAATAAACGAATCACCTATACCCACTCATTACTTAAATAAGGCAGATAATACATATCGCTCATTTACCAGAAGAGTGCCATAACTCAAAAAAAATCAGTGGGACGGAGGCTACAGTCGGACGTAACCGACCGTAGGAGACCCTTTACTTTGAGTATATGTACATACAAACACAATCAGACGCACACACACTAAGCTACCCGCGTATGCAAGGCACACCACCCCCCCTCTGCCAAGTGCGGCAAACTGTCTGTGGCATATGTTTGCTGTTTCTTATCCGATCGAAACAAAATTCACAGCGCCGATAGAGAATGTCATAAACTAGTTCAATACCAAATTACAATTCAATAGCTTCAAAACTGTGGCTGCAGTAGCTTTTTGCGGTTTGCGGGGGAAGGGGGGGAGGTATCCAAAATCTAAAACAAACTCGTGCTGCTTACTGATTAGGAGAATCTAAATCCCGAATATGGCGTCTCTAGCTCTTACAGTTGCTGAGATCTAGGTGTTCATACAAACAGACAGACGGACAGACGGACAGACGGACATGGCTATATCGACTCGTCTTGTCGTCCTGATCAAGAATATATATACTTTGTGGGGTCTGCCACGCCTCCTTCTGGGTGTTACACACATTTCCTCTTTGCACTAAACTAATAGACCCTTTTTACTTTTTTAAAGTAAAGGGTCTAAAAAGTGCGTTTCGAGATGAACGCGTTTAAAGTTTTCAAGCGCGTGTATCTCCATACAAAGCGGAGCGACATTTTCTCTTCTCACGCTCTGTGTATTGAAGATAAATGAAATTTTGACTCAAGATAGATTATTAACCAAAGAACATTTCTGCATCTGCATAACTCTAAAATCGCGTTTTTTGAGTTATGACACTCTTCTGGTAAATATATGTATGTATATTGCAAAATGTTGTGTTTATATGTATATATATATATAGGAATATACAAGTAAATACCAATCATGAATACGATGAAATTTCAATGCGAACTTACCATATCAATATGAAAGTCAATCCAAGCGATATGAATGCTTTTGTGTTGTATTTGCCCAGCATGATGTTGACGACGAAACAGAAAAGTAAACCAAACCTCAAATCATCTCACTTTACATCGACGTGGGAATTTCATAATTCGCTTTATGAAATCTGCAACACGATATTGAAATCTAATTTACATTGAACTTTATACACATTTATGTAAATTAATCTCAATATTAAAAGATTTTAGAATTCCGTCAACTTGTATTTATAATATTATATATATTTTAAATTTGTTTGTTTTTTATATTTTTTTCGATATTATCTCTGAGCTAAACTACGCTCAACCAGCTCAATTCGCGTTCTGACAACGATAAAATAGCATCTTACCCGCATAGTGATAGCTAACATCAAGCCTACTGTGAGTACTATGAGTATAGATACAAGCATACATTTGTGCCCAACAGTACTCTAGTAGGTAGAATATTTATCTCTTGATGAACTACTATGTCGGTTATGCCCATATGTTTATATTGCTGTCGCATCTCGTTTATAAACCCATCTGTGTGTAGGAGGCTGAATATGTTTCTCGTAAAATGATGTATGTATACATATAAGTCTACAGAGTGTGTAACGGTAATTGCAGCACACTTCGTAAAAGACAATTGAATCGCGTGCTGATTTCACTTTGTGCGCACGCTTTTAATATTCTCGCTTAGATATTTTAATATGCTGAGAGATGTGCTAAGAACTGATCTACATAAATTGTTACTTGAAAATTGTTCATTGAAAATGGTAACGAATACGTTTAGATTTACATTCGGAAGGCAGACAGTATGTATTTAACAAATACTTAGAGTTTAGAAATATTGTGATAATTACGATGGGTCATTTTGGGGTTAATGATATTGAGCTGGGTGTAAACAACTTGCGGAAATATTTGTGTAATTATAATTGAATTATTATAATTAATTATAAATGAATTGAAATCAAAATAAAAAAATAATAGACTAGGTGGAACCGATCATTCGGACGTAGAACACCGTATATGCTTTATTGGCCGGGCTGGCAGAAGGCAAACGCTCGGATCAAGAATATATATATTTCTTGCGGTCTGTCACGTGTTCTTCTGCCTATTACATTAGTTCGAACAAAGTTATTTGCCCAATTTTTACACATTTCATAAGTACAGGGTATACAAATACTTTGCATTTATAGATTTTAATAATAGATCTTATCTAATATTATAATTAATTGGAGTTAATTCCCCTCCGGCTATGTAATGAGAATATAGCTTATCAACTCGAACTAGTTCGATTGCTTGTAGGAAATCTACAATCTTGACTGTTAGTATAGCTCTCATTTTCATTTTTTTTTTTGTGAAAATATAAAACTTTTATTTTTTTATTATTTGTACATTTTTATTGGGTCTAGGAAGTAGTTACATACCTATGAGAGCAAATCTCATTCTACTGAGCTTCTGCAAGTTTCCTAATACTATGTGCGCAGACGTTTTTTTGTCTTCGCGACAAAGTGTACACAATTCATCGTTAACAATCTTTAGATTCTGTAAAAAATTTCTGTAACTAAGTACATATCTATGTTGAGCTCAGCTCAATAATGCAGTAATGCTAAAAGTTTTTGGTCCTGCCTAGCTAACTCTGTGTATCTCCCTTTTTGGTCCTATACCTAGGTCTCAACGATTTCTGATAATTTCTGCAACTGCTTTTAATAAAGTTTAGTGCAGATTACAATAATTTAATAAAAGTTCAAATACAGTTCTAATAACGCGGGACATATCGTTTAGTTATATGCAGTCAAAGTTAAATTTAACTAACACTAACTGTGGTCTGATTACGTTTCTCTGCGTTTTCTCAAATCCCTGCAGCAAATGCTTGGCCTATTTTATTTCATTTAATTTTCTTTTATTTTCATCCCCAGATTTCAAATTTTTATTTACATTTATATTTACTTTTGAACAATATTTACATTGTAACTTTTAATTGCACATTCATATTTAATTTATATTTTTCTAAATTGCTTTGTTGACTGCAATTAGTTGACATTAAATAAATAAATTAAATAATAATATTGAGATATTTTTATGGTATCTGTGTCAAACTCAGTTTAAACAAAAAAAAGAAAGTTTTTCAATATTTTGGAATTCTAGTAACTAAGCGAGAACTGTTTAAGGAACTAAAATCGACATTGACATTGGCCCCGGTCTCGTCATTCAAATTAAAAATTCTACTCAATGAGTGGATCACAAGATGAAGCATATCCGGTAGAGGGCAAGTGCCACGAGCTTTAGATACAATGTTTGTATACTTATACATATATGTATAGTATGTATGTAGGTTTGACACACACTCGTACACTGCAACGAGATACTCGTATATCTCGTTTTAAATCATGGCAAACGTTTTTCACATATGCTGGTTACAGCAGTTAATGCCCAAATATTTGATAAAGTTTCGCACCATCGAAGATTTTAATTTCAACAAGTACATACTAATATCTAGGCACTGTATTAAAATTCATTTGTATTCATTATGTAGTTGTTGGTTTTACAATTTTAATGAAAATAAATTTATTTTTAATTGTCATAAAAAGTTATCATTTATTGCAGGTCTACTTAGTTATATGGCATACTTAATTTTTTTATTTTTTAATTAAATATTGTAGAATTCGTAATACAAAATCCCACATACAAAATTAAGTGTACAAGCTATGTATTTTTTTTTGTGATAGGCTATAAACCAGGGATAATCATTATTTACGGTTTATAGTATAAACTAAATAGAATATTGCATAGTTGCGTTGTACATATTGTACATAAAAAAATTCCGAGATTGATTTGATGATACTATATTAATTTTTAATTTAGTTTCAACATAATCCCACTGAACACATTAACTGTTTGTATTAGACATTAAATTTATTGATTCAATGCCTTTCTGTTATTAATTGTATATCTTGAATTCAATTTATACAAGTATATCTTAAATTCAATTTATACAAGTTTTCGGGTTTTCACGGTAAAATGAGTAATTCGAATCTTTAGCACCAACACACATTGCAATAAATCGATGAATTTCAAACAATATTAGATTTTTTCCAAACTTTCATTTCGCATAATTATTTAAATTAGTAATTAGTGAGTAAGAATTTAGCGGGAACTCAAGCGCCGTGAGGTATTTAATATACATTAACTATCGTAATAAGAATAGTATGGGAATTACCGCGTGGCCAACGCGCGTTCGAATCCTTTCGGCTTCGCTCAGGAACTGAAACTGAAAATGCGCGAATTTCTTTGCTGCTTTTTCCTTTCACTTTAATAGAGCGAAAACAGCACGAACAACAACAAGACCAACAGCCGCTGACGCTGCCGGCCAGTTGAACGGAGTTGGAGAACTGACGGAACAGCTATAACGGAATGTGGGGCTTTTGGGATTAGGTTTGGGTTTGGGTTTGGGTTCGGGTTTGGGTCTGTGCACGACAACTGTGACGGTTTCCATTTACAAGAAGTTTGACTGTGAGTGTATCGTGCTGAGAAAGCGTGCGAGCCCGAGCTTGGTTCCAAATTGGTGTTAGGTTCTGTTAGGCGCCGCCTTGGAAATGTCGCCATGTGGATTTTTAATCATTTGCAATCATAGCACAAATTTGTCGTTCTTTTTTTGTCATTTAACCAAGAAGCCCAGCAATTGTAATTAGCTGATATTATGATGATAATTTCGGTATTGCAATTTTAGGATAGTTAATGATTTCTAGTAGTTACTAGTAAGTAAGACAAAACCAAGCACATTTACTGAAGGTGCAAAATAAATTGTAAATTCAGAATTTTTAGTTGACTAAAATTTATACTTTACGAAACTTAATAGATAAATCATTTAAATTTCGCTAATTTGTTTAAAGTTTATTCTATTTCCTTAAGACATAACATTTTAATAAATACGTTTTTTATTTTTATTTGTCGACAGCTGGCTTATGCTATAATGTATAGTACTTTAACTGATAAAAGCGTGGACATTTCTATAAGGGCATTGTATTTAATTTGGTTGATGGTGACCATCTACGACGAGTCCTGTTTGTGAGTCCGTCTATCAGTGTATCAGTATCTGTGTTGGTCTGTTTGTGGGAGCTTCTAGAGCTAAAAACAAATCATGAAATATCTTAACGGTTTTAAACTGTAGTAACGTAGTTTTTTTTAGTTAAACACGATCATCCTTCAAACAAATTAAGCAGAAAATATGCCAATTCATAGGTAATACTTATACCACATATGCGAGCTGTCATCAGTTGAACTCCAATCTCAACACCAACTAACACAATATGCATTGGGAAGTTGACTAAATGACTGACGTGGGGGTTTTCAATACAAAAATCTATTTGACTTGACGTGAAATAACCAAACACAACACACGCAGACGGCTTACTTACATGCACACAAACAAACATACGTAGGTTTGCACATACGTACGAACATGCAAATTTAGAGACCTAGTTCACAGCACTATAAGGTTCATGGTGCCTTAACTGAGGACTCTCCAACGTAGAAACCACAATTGGTGTGAAAATATAGGCTTATAAGTAGCTTAAATAAGTGTTCGTTTTCTTTTACTTGTCACAAGGGAAAACCTGTATTTTGGGAGGTGTAATACCGATATGCACATGAACATATTTGATAATACTTTACATTACAACGCACAAAATAGCTACTCAAATTATTATTAGAGTTTGATACTTATCTATTCGCTGTCATATCTGTTTAGTTACACATATAGTATATGTATGTATGTCTATAACAAAAGCTTCAACGTTGCTGTCTTCTTCATGTCCTAACCCCATAGCCAAACTCAAGTCAGGTTTGCTTTGGAGCTAATTGTTGCGTGGCACTAGTTGTCTTTTTATGGTTAGTAATACTAACTTAGTATAGACATTACTAAATACATACAGACGTAGGTATATATAAGCTATTAGCAGAATATGAAAGACTGTTTAGTGCGTAATTGTTCCCTAGAAAATATTTATATATGGTAAACAGTATAAGGACGGATATTAATGTTGCATATTCTTCACCACTTGTCAGCCAAATCGATAGTTTGTTTTACAGAAATTGAATGGATTTAGTAATAAATATATGGACGGGGCAGATCAGTCGGACGTATCCCATAGTGGGAGACCCTTTAATTTAAGTATATGTATTTACAAACACAATCAAAGGCACACTCACTAAGCTAAGTGCGTATGTTGTTTCTTATCAGATTGAAACGAAATTCACAGCGTCGAACATACCAAATTACAAATCAATAGCTTTAGAACTGTGGCTACAGTAGCTTTTTGCGATTTGCGGGGGAATTGGGGATGCATCCAAAATTTAAAACAAACTCGTGCTGCTCACTGATTAGGAGTACCTAAATCCCGAATATGGTGGCCCTAGCTGTTATAGTTGCTGAGATCGACGCGTTCAAGTAGACGGACAGATAGACAGGGCTATATCGACTCAGCTTGTCATCCCGATCAAGAATATATATACTTTGTGGGGCCTACCACGGCTTCTTGCGACTCTTCGGATAACTTGTTGTTAGGGTATGTTTCTGTGCGTTCAATTCGTATCCATAGTCGAAGCTTTATCTTTTAGTCTGACAAGTGCACAAATTCAGTAATAGGTTAGGCTGTCTAATATCTGCAAAGGATGACTCAAAGTACCCTTTACTTGACTGCTATATTCTTGCGTAACATAATCAAAATATTTACGTTTCAGTTAAGTATATTCATGTATACACAGATACATAACTTTAATGTGTATATGTATATATAGGGAATCAAAATAAACATAAACAACTAAAGAAACCTTAAACAATTGCAGAACCCTGCTGATTAGTTCTTTGATTGATCTTAACGTGGGTCTGTCGTTTCTTCTCCTCCTTGAAAGCTTCCGCATTGGCTTTCCTTTCAACGCGACGCTCGCTGCGATAATCCTTGAGCAAACGTTTCCTCTCGCGTTTCTCCTCTGGCGTCTCGCCTTTGGGACGTATGGACAACACGCTAAGTGTTGATAGCACCGATTTGGCACACAGAGATTTGGGTCCCGTTGCGCTCGGTGAGTCGTCCGACAAATTGGCCAATGCTTTAGCTGTTAGCTGATCATCGGTGCCGCCGCGCAAAACATTTGCGGGCAGGCCAGTTTTGGGGTTAATTTGTATTGGCGGCGCACGTTTACTGGAGCGAGGTTCGTTTATCAGCTTTGGATGATTGTATATATTCGAGTATGTGGACAATATGGATTCGCAGTCCCATTTCTTCTGCTTGGGATCCTCCACCTCATAATCTACAAGCTCTTCAGTGGGATCTTTTTCACCGTCAACGATGTTTGAGTATTTTTCGATACGTTCACGATCCCATTCCTTGTTGTATTTCAAATCCTCCTTCTTCTTTTTGAATGCGCGAAAACATTGCATGACCACGGGATGTTTTTGATGCCAGTCGCCCTCAATGTCTTCCAAGGGCAGATCGCCCAGCTCCGGCTCATCGTAGCTCGCATAGAACTGCTCGAACCGGTCGTCTAACAAGGACAGCTGTTCGTTCCGCCGTATAACGCTCGAAGACATCGAGTATTCAGTGAAACGCGACTTGGTTTCTTCGTTATCAAAACGGCGTTTGCGCATAAGCGGTGCAAGCCGATCCATAACTTCATCAGCATTTTCCTCATCGTTCAGGTTATCTGATTCGAAATCCATATCATCAGCCTCGTTCTCCCATTCCTCATCATTATCCTCGTCTCCGTCCTCGTCTTCGTCGAAACTTTCACCCTCCATGGCTTTCGTAACGAAGTCGTCATCCAAGTCGTCGTTGTCTTCAAAGTCACTATCAAGTGCAGCAACCACATCAGGATCCCAGTCAGGACGAGGTCCAGGCTGTGAAGCAGCCTTATTCAGCATTCCCTCAGGCTCCTCAAACTCACTAGCGAACACCGAACTGGGAAGCAACAATTTGCCACGTGGCTGGGACTCTGCACTTGGCTTCTTGGATTGATTCGGGTTTTCCATGTACTCCCAGACAACATTGTTTTCCCGTTTCTTCATGTGTTGCATGTAGTCGTAGTCGTCGTCGAAGTGAATGCCATATTTCTTCTGCTCCTCCTGCCGCTTCCCCGGATCTCCAGGAGCTTCAGCTTGGGATTTCGACGCAGTTTGCCTAGCACTGGCCTCCAACAGCACGCGTTGTGGAGCGGATTCATCGGTTACCAGTGGATCGTGTTGACTGCGGTGCACCAGGTGGAACGTGACGGCTTTTTTGCGGTCAATGTACGGCTTTTTTCCCTTCACCTGAGATTGCAATAAATTAAAAGCTGTCTTTAACTCGTTTTGATCTGTTATTACCATTTCTGCAAGAGGGTCGTGCGAATTTTCTTTTTAAAATGCCAAGTATAAAATACGAGTCTACAATTGCGTTCCAAAACACATGCGTATTAGAGATGGGCGAAATATCAGATTAGCAATCGATATACATATATCGCGTGCAGCGAAGCTGATTCTCGTCATGCAATGAAATCGATATATTTTAATTCATACTTGTTGAATGCGAGTAAATATTGTTATTGTTAATGGAAGTTAACAAAAATAGCAATTTCAGATAAAAGTTAACTTCGAAACGATATAAAGCGATCGAAATAGTGGATTTTACAAGCAGCAAATGTTTGTGCAATATATCGATTTCTTTCACTTTGCAATAATGTTAGCTTTATTTTGCATCCCTGGTACAAACTAAACATAATTGTTTTCGGAATTGCCTTGCCCAAATTAAACGAAAATGGAGGAGAATGAAACCAAGGCGGACGCCACGAACGGTGCAACAAAAGGTAATTCGTACACTTAAATTGTTTTCCGCAAGTTTGAAGAATCAAATACAAACTATGATTTGTGCAGCTGATGACGCGACATGCCAGCATAAGTTGGAGGTGCTCCAAACGGAGATGCGCAAGATGCAAAACGAATTCAACACGCAGCGGGCGAAGATGAAGGAGCTGTACATGCAGAAGGAAGCGGAGCGCGTGAAACTGCAGGAGGAGTTGAACGAGCTGAAGACGCACCTGATGGTGGCCGACTTGAAGTCTGAAAACGAAATGCAACTGATGGACATCAAAGCGCAGGAGGAGATCTCATCGCTGCAGCAACTGGTGCAGGACACCATTGAAGAATGTGCGGTTTACAAGGCTGAGCTGGAGCGGATTAAGCTAGAGCAGCTGCGTCAACAGCAGCAGCAGTTGCAGCTCATGCAGCAGCAATCAGCAGAAGCATCCGGGGGCTTGGCGCCGCACGTCTTGAATCAGGTGAAGAAGACACTCGGCTCCGTTAGGAAGCTGGGCAGCGATTCGCTTAATAACAGTTTCCAACAAGATCCGGCAGATATCGCTATACGTGGAGCCACCAAAAGCAACGCCAAACAATATGTGAGTTAACGCAGTTTAGGCATATGAATTACATAAAGAACTTTACAACCCACAGTCCTCTGAAGACGCTGAAATGATGCATTCAATAGTTGAGCAGCTGCAGGAGGAAATGAAAGCTCTGAAGGAGAAGCTGCGGGAAACTGACGAGCAACTGCAGGCCAAGTCGTGTGAGCGCCCAGATGCAGTATCTGATAATCCCATCCACAAGTCCACATCAACAGATTTGCCACCATGCAACTGCAACTCTTGCAGCGCCATGGAACTGCGTGCTGATGAATTGAATGGGCTTGTCGCTCAGCAGCAGAAACATTTGGATTTGACGCAGAATCAGCTGCTTGAGTCACGTGAGCAACTGACCAAGGAGGCGGCACTACGAAATGATCTGGAGGGACAGTGGCAGGCGAAGCGTGAGGCCCACAAAAGTGAAGTACAAAATTTGCGGGAGCAGGCGAAAAGCAACGAACAGCAGCTCCTGGATATGCAGCAAAAATTTCTGGAGACCAAGGACGAGGTGATGCGGCAGTTGCAGCGTCTAACAGACGATCGCGAGAGAGTTAACCAGCAACTGGAAACCGTCCAGGCGGACAATGACTTTCTGTCCGGTCGCTTTCTGGCAACATCAGAGGAGATCGAGAACCAATACATTAATCTACCCAACACAGTTGTCGAACTTCAGGAATTAATGCTGCGTCAACAAAGCGAACTGATTCAAGCCCGTGTTAGCAGCGAATACGAAAAGCAAAAATGCGTCACATCATTGGATGAGATTGAAATACTGCGGGCTCAGCTTGACGTAAGCAATAAAGAGCGACGTGCCTACAAAAATAAAATGCAATTAGATATTAAGTCGTTACAGTAAGTATCTGATGAGCTTGTTTCCTATGTCGATCAATTAATAGCCCTCCTACTATCTTGCAGAGATCGTGTTACGGAACACTTGGTAGCTGTGCAATCGCATGAGACAGCGAAAACCATTCTAGAGCGCAAAGAGGCTGAGCTCAATAAACAGCTCTCAGAGTGCCGTGTTGAGATTATAGAACTACAGGATGCCAATGTAAGCGCTTCTGAAATACTAACTATCGAAATTGAAGCTGTAGTAGCTTGATATTTATCCTGATATGGCCCCTAACTCTTTATAATAATTTTGTGTGAATTCATTAAGGTTATTTGCGGTCATTATTTGATTGTTTTTATTGCCGTTCCGGCCTTGCAGTGGATGGTATCATTAAAAGCCGGGCGGAAGGCTACAGTCGAACTTAACCGACAGTGGGAGACCCTGTACTTTGTGTATATGTACATACACATAGACAGACTAGAGTCACAACATCCAACATCCGAACATGCCCTGTTTTCAGAAATGATATTCGATAAAATCTTTCCTCTCTCTCGAAAAAAACGTCGAACATAAAATTGAGCGAAGACAGCGACTATGGATGGGCCTCTTAAATAACCCCCTTACTGTTTCTTATACAATTGTAATGCAATTCACAGCATTGGTGGGGAATGTCATTCATCCAAAAAGGTAGCTGCTGTAGTTTTTTGCAGTTGGGGAAGAGAGAATGTAGCAATACTTTAAACCACGCTTAATCTGCTTATTGCATATAAGAGCCTAAATCCCAAAAATGACGTCTCTATCTCGTATAGTTTGAAATTACTAGGTGTTCAATGAACTGAATAGACCCTCTTGTACTTTTTCAAAGTACAAAGCCTAAACACAGAATAGGCAGTCTTAACCTTTTTCATATAGTGCTGTTTGTGTTTCGTTCTAGGAAAAATTAGTTAAAATGAATTCCGACTACAAGGCGAAAATAAAAACACTTCAGGAGGAATTATCCACGATGGAGACTGTGCAAAAGGACTTTGTCAAACTATCTCAAACGCTGCAGGTAAATATAATTGTAACATTTTATTGTATTTCAAGTCATACAAAAATAAATTTAATTTTCATATTTAATGCTTCTAGATGTCCCTGGAGGAGCTGCGTCATGCCGATACAGAGGTACGCTGGCAGGACGACGATGACGTAAATAATTGTCCCACATGCAACGCCTATTTCACAGTGATGGTGCGCAAAATCCATTGTCGGCACTGTGGACATATCTACTGCGATAAGTGTTTATCCAAAACGGTGCCATCGGGACCACGGAAACGTAATGCCCGTGTTTGTGATATCTGTCACACATTGCTCACGCCAAACACCGCTCCTTATTTTAGCCATGAGCCGCAACAGCAGACAAACTAAGTCTGGTTTGACAGCACATGTATATTTAATTTATAACTATAATACATTTAATTTGTAATGTGTACTATGTACTGTAAGATTTTGTAGAATTGTCCGTTAATGTTGTTATTATTTTTTTATATTTGGCATTTGGAATTTAGGCGTTTCCTATAGCTTAATCATGTGCAGATTTTGTAGTCTTTTAAATATACTTTATAGCATACCCTTTATTGTCATGTAAGATCTTTTCGATGGTCAAACTTTCAAATGAATTTAATAAAATTAAAAAGTATACAATGCCACTAATTTGACACAATTTTCAGATGACGGTTGTGCGACTATTTGAACCAATTGTAACTGCAATTTGAAAAGAAAATGAAAATGATTCCACAATAAATTTAAAGTAAAAAGAAAACCTTGCTCATGCAACAATTATTTTGTGTTTATTCAAATTAAAGCAAAACAATTTGGCAGATTTTTGTTAACAATTAACGACATTCAAAAAAAATACAACAAATTGTCTTTAGTTTTGCGAGGATATTACAATAACAAATTTAACTATTTCTACTTGTTGATTTTATAATGTTAACTAAAGTATGTATATATGTATAATAACAACTCGGGCACAATGCCCAGTAAATTCTGTGTTATGTACAAGCTCACTTTAACTTCAACCTTGAAATCTAATACTGCACTCACTGCATACAATAAATTCAACAAAAAATTACCCATTTTCAATGGGCGCAGGGCGTAATGAGGTTTTTTAAATATACAATTAAAAAGTTAAAACATTCACTGTCACACACATCCATGCACATGTGGTTGGGGAATCACACTTCCATCTAGAGTAAATTGCATTTGGCACTGCTAGTTTTTCTGTAACGAACAAAATACATTTTTTTTAATTATTGGCATATTCTCATAAAGAAAATAGCTTTTGTTACTTACTCTCACCAGATCGAGCGACCGACTATTGCCGCTGCTAAAGTTACAGCTGTTATGCCCAGCAGGGAAATAACTCGACTCGTGGGGCCTGAGAATAGAAGAGAGGTTATTGTGATGGGATTATTTGAACCCATGAAAACGTACCAGTCAATTAACGTAAATTTTAATATAAATCTTAAAATCAAGTATTACAAGACAAATGAAGAATTTTGACACTTACGTACAGAATTCTGACGGCATAGATGACGCTTTAGAACTGGACAGAACAGTTATAGATGTGGCGTGGCGAGGAGGCGTGGCGAGACGAATCAGAGGAGTAGTAATGGATTATAAGTAGAAAGGGGGCGTGGCTAAAGTGTGTGTATCTTAATGGGTATGTGTTGTGTTTAAAGCAATTGAAGGCAACTCTAGAGAATTAAGGTGTGATATTTAAGAGAATTTCCCTTGCAGCTTGTTGAATATATCCAATACGCAGAGAGTGTTAAAAGACACAGCGAGATAGTGAGAGAGACAGAGAGAACTTAGTCTATTGATGGGATATAATGAAAATGGGATCTCTTGCGCTTAAAACTAATAGCTATACTATTTGAGCATCTCTGCGAGCTACAATCTAAGCCTAGGCTATCGTATAATGATGTGTTTAGGTAGCGGGTTGGATGAGGTCAGAACAAGAAATCACCAACTATAGAGAGGCACACAATGCTGTTGATGATGTATTAGCTTTATCAATTGCTGCCGTGACGCGTGGCTGTTTCTATTTCGCCTTTTCACCTGCAGCTCCCGATTTGCTTAGAGAGATCTGGCGTCCATATTTCGCAAGCCATTCTATAATTACGCCATTGGTCCAGCCAAAGCCCTTCTGCACGCCGTATTCACCGCCGCCACCATGTCCACCGAATTTCTCTGCATTGTACTGAAATCGTAAATATTTGAATAGCAATAACATAATATATTAGTTTAAAGTGATTGGAGGCGATTAAGCGTACCTTTTCAAACATGGCCAATGTCTCGCGATACGCCTCAAAGTTGGACTTGACCCAACGGTGTCCCCAGCGATCTGACATCTCCTTGGCCTCCGGGGTGCCCAGATTATCAAGACCTTCCACCACTATATATTGCATGGGTGCCCAGACATTGGGGAAATCCCATTGTTCACCGGTCTGATAGAGCGTATTCGGCACACCACCTGGGAATGAATCTAATTTCATCTTTTCAATGTAACTCAGTACAGAATGTGAGATCGCCTCCGTATCGCTAATATCGTAAGCTTTCACCCACAGAGGCGATAGATTGGAGGGCACAAAGTAATCACGTGGCTTCTGATTGATTATATCATAGTCCAGCCAGCAGCCCACCTCTTCATTCCAAAGCACAGCTTGTATTGCCTAGAGGAAATCGATTTATATATTATACATTAATGTACATTAACTGGTTTACGATAAACATTATGTGGAACAAAACATTCAGAACTAGTATACATATTTGCAAAAAATTAGGAATTCAATTTTTGCTAAGTAAATTGGTTATTAGTGGTAAATCGCTGCTAGGTTTAACGTAATGGTATATCGTAATTACTAATTACTAATTAATTATTAATTATTTAATTATAGTTATTTTTAAATTTCCGACTGGATTATGTGAAAAGGTAAATAACAAATCATCATTGGTTAATTAACAAATCATACGCACCTCTTTTAGTTTCTTTGCCTTGTTCTCATATTCGGTGACCTTATTCACATTGCCCGCCTTGGAGTAAAACTCAGCTATTATCTTGGCATTCCAGTAGAGTATGGCATTCAGCTCAACGGGCACAATGGAGCGCGTTTGAATGTCTGTCAAATTTCCTACATTAGAACCGTTCTTATTGATGAACCAGCGTGAACTGAAGTCCATTCCCGATTCAGCTGCAGCCTTAAGTTCACTGTAATGATCCTCCTTTTCTTCTGGTGTAAGGAAACTCTGAGAGGTCTCAACGTCTTCGCTATAGGATTCAGGCCGTGGACCACTTGAGCTGTCGCGGTATGCAGCTAGATTGTAACCTTTGGCCTGCACAGTGTGATTGTTGATGAAATATTCGAACTCATGTTCCAGCACCTCTACTGCATTTATGGCAAATAAATCATCCTTGGTGAAGTCCACGTAGGACTTGACCATACCCGCCAGCAGCGGTGGTTGGGAACGACCAGAGTAATACACTCGACCGCCATTCGGTATGAATCCAGCACGTTGCACAATAGATAAAAAGTTTTCAATCATGCCACGTGCCGTTTCCTTCATACCACTGTATAACAGACCACGAATGATCCAGTAGGAATCCCAATAGTAGAACTCAATAAAGCGACCACCTGGCACAATTACGGGATTGGGTACGGGTATAATGGAGTAGAATTCCGGATTCTTTTGGACATCATCCTTCATTTTACGCCCCAGTTCCTTCCAGATGTTATTCAGATCAACACCCCATTGTTTAAGATCCGGATCGTGTATGAGATCAAGAAAAGTGGGATGCTCTTTCCAATCTGTAGGAGTCCATACATCCAATTCGGTACCCTTCTCTCCAAAGTGAGCCTTGAATTAAATAAATAAATGTATAAACATCCCTTTACACTTGTTTCTCTTGATTACACTTACATCCACAAATTCACGTATTTGATCTCGGGTGGGGGTGTTATTTTTCGATGCCATAAACTCTTCAAAATCCTCCATAGTTTTCTCAGGCGACACCTTCAACTTCATATCCACAAATGTTTTGGAATCCGGATAAAGTTTGGCCATTTGTATGGTATGTAGTAATGGTCCATAACAATAAATTTGACTGAAATAGAAAGAAAATAGTTTTAAATCCTGCGTAAAAACTTAAAACACCCAGTATTCGTCAATGAAGCTTCATTTACCGTTTTAGTATTGTACAATAAACAATTTATATGTTTTTAATTGTAGTTTAAAAGCTACAAACATTCTACTTACACGTGCCGGATTCCACAGAGTATAGATATTCTTACTTTTCGTACTAACGCTCGAGAGAATGAGAACATAATGGTTTCATACAGACTGGTGGACAGACGGATATGGCTATATCGATTCAGCTTGTCGTCCTGATTAAGAACATATACTTTGTAGGGTCTGCCACGCCTTGTGCATGCTATGTTACCTACATTTCAGATATGCGTCAATTAAATATACCATTTTGTACTTTTTTAAAGTATTAAAACTCAGTTATAATGAACTTGATCAAGCGATTGACGTCACTAATTAGAGTACGTACATTTAAAAAAAATGAAATGCACAATAAAACTTTCAGATAAAACTGCTTCAACCCGCACACCTGTTTGATATAATTTATTACCCGACTTGTATCTCATTTGAAATCGTGACGTTTAATGTAGCTGTGATAGTACATTTTGATAAACAATATTTAATTATATTTATAGTATTTATTTTAATAAGAAAGGAAACAAATTGTATGCAGTATACGAAAATTGTTTCTTTCTAATATTCAAATTCTTGCGAATGCAAGAAATAATAAACTTGAAGATATTAATTAGGACCGGTTAAGCAAGGGAAGGCAACCAGTTGATAAAGCATACAGTCTTTGTTTCTGTATAGTATATTTAGTATATTTAATCAAGTGGAATTAACGTAAAAAAGAGTGTACAAATACTTGTTTGTAGATATAAAAAATTGCAAAAGTAGAATACATATATACAATATATTTATTCCAGAAAGTTTGTTATACGACAGGAATGAAAAATCTTACATTAGGAAAGTTGGAAAATAGTTATAAATAGTTATTAATTTGCATCAAGGAAATTTGTTTTCCAACATTAATTGTTTTGAAGACATTTGTTGCACAAGTTTTGAGAATTTCATCCTTATTCATATAATGAACTAGCCATTTAAATGCATATAAGTACTATATGTATATTTCTAATTCATTTACTAAAACTTGTAGAACGGAACATTTTTGAAAATTTATGTTTCATAAATTTTACTTATGAACAAATGCAATGTTGTTTTTTGTCAAAAATATATTTATTCTTTATATTTATTATTTTTAAAATTGTAAATTTAACATTCAGCAAATTGTTACCATTTAAAAGTGACAATTTATAATTTATGTTTTATCCGAATTTAAATTTTTCCCTCTTTTAAAGGCTCGATTAACACTTGGAAGTATTACTCTTAAATTATTTTCAATATGAACTCTCCTTCTACTAGTATTACCTTACATCAAAATTTCCATTAAGGACTTAACATTTTACATTGTTTAGCAACTTACCAAGAAGTAAAATTATAGCTCTCCTCAGTTATCTCAATAGCATTGGCATTATCTGTTCTATATTCGTAGAACACCTTTGGCCAAACCTCTGGTATAACCGAAAGGCAGCAGAAGAGGAACAGCAGATGGAATGTCTTTAGTTTAGTCATTTCTTACAGGAAGACTAAGGAACTGTGTTTTATAGTTGTTTATTATTTGCACAGTATTAATTTTGTATTTGTTTCTGTATTGGTTGCTTAATTAACTCTATTTACTTAATTTGGCTAATTAACTTTGCTTTGCTTTTGCCGCTCACTTATGCACGAGTACGCGTCACTACACACACACACACACATACACACACGCGCGCGTCTATGTGTGTTTTTTGTGTATGAATTTAAGTACCGGGATTATCACAGCGAGAGGAAACTGTGAGAGTAAGTGGAAGCAGCACAACTGAAGCTATTCTTACTCCAATCTAAATGAATACTAAGGTTTCAATTTTAGATATATGTACGTATGTATATGTAGCAAGTATTTAGCAGGATGTGCTCTAGAGTATTTACAGCTAATCAGCTGCACTTTTTCCGTCAACGACACAGACACAAACTCAACCTGTGCCTTGTCACTGCAAGAATACTTCTAACTGTTTCGGCCGCATATCGTTTTTATAAACTAAAACCCCCGTCGACGAACGCCATTATGGATGCCGAACGATCAGTGTACAGTGTTCGGCACACGACAAACAAAACACGACCATACACACAGACACACACACACACACACTCTAGAATACGCTGTGGGCGTGGAACATTTGTTCTATTTATAAATCATTCGTGCTTGCTGTGTGTGTGTGTGTGTGCGACTTGTGAGGGGGGCGATCGGGGGGAAGACGATGTCGACCTATGTACGGTATTTTGACATATCCGTTAGCTGATATTACGGTCTACTGCAGCAGGTACCTAAGCCGTTCTTTGGGTTTATCTATTTAAATATTAAACTTGTTGATATTCATAGCCTAACTAGTATATATGTACATACTATACATATGTATATCTGCTCTATGTTAATTTTGTACGAACTGCTCCGATAGCCCTGTATCTTAAAAGGCAGTGATTAAAGCCAAAGGAGGTCAATTGCATACCGAGAGACAAGTGCATAGTTGTGTGTGTATACATTCCATATGATGGGTGTTTTATCCCTCAGATAAGCATACATGTTCTTATAAGCGGTACATTAGGAATCCACCAATTCGGATGTTCTGCTTATACACTCACTAGCCGACTGAATCCGAACCGTAGGAGCTAGCCAGTTAAAATTTGTTCAGTAGTTTGAGTTATCATACCACGCCTATAATAGAAAAGATTTCTTAAAAATTCCTATGAAATGTATCGAAAATTCCGAATCTTTT
Organism: Hypselothyrea guttata; assembly: GCA_035045125.1. Taxonomy (NCBI): domain Eukaryota; kingdom Metazoa; phylum Arthropoda; class Insecta; order Diptera; family Drosophilidae; genus Hypselothyrea; species Hypselothyrea guttata. Next base: position 26,170 of record JAWNNJ010001889.1, read on the forward strand.
ATTTACTCATTCAATAAAGAAGTTTAGCTGCACATTTATAGTTTGTATACCCTGTACGCATTGAAAATGGGGAAAGAACAGGGTTAATAACTTGGGGAGAAGGTATGTAACGAATTATATGTATATATTCTTGATCAGGATGCCGAGCTGAGTCGATATAGCCAAGTCCGTTTGTCTGTTTGGCTGATCGTGTTACACACATTTTCTCTTTGCACTAAGTTAATAGATCCTTTTGTACTTTTTCAACGTACAGGGTCTAAAAAAAGAAATAATCGTATGTGGTTTGTGGTTTATGAGTCAAATCAATAAATAGGCTGTACTCTAACTTTTAGTCAGAATCATTGGAAAATACATATATACATATGTATGTGGGATGCGTATAAGCAAAAACCGATTGGAGATTTCGTGAAAACAATTGCTGCATTTATAAATAATGGCTTAATAAAAATCCCTACGGTAAGTAGATAAAGAATTGCTTTATAAATATGTTAGTTTTTTTTTATTATTAATATGTTACTATAACAAGTAATATGATTATAAATAGTATAATCTTGGAAAATGCGTCGTACTATCCTAACGACTCTTAATTGAACTGATTTGATGTATACAATCTAGTTGGCATACTTGATTAAAAATAACATTTGCGACGTCATAACAATAGTATGCACTAAAGTTTTCCCCGATATACGACCCAATTTACGTCGTTTCAACAAAGATCTGCGAATCCCATTGCATGCGAAATTTTTGCGTAATGATCATTGACCGTATAAAGTAATTCATGATGAATTGTCGCATGCCGTAAAACTCGTGTCGCATGTAGACACTTTCAGTGATTTATCACATTTAGTTAATATTCACTTGTCTCTATACTATAGATGCTATAACATTTAAAACACGCTTGAACTTAGCACAATAACTGCACACTAACAAGTACATACACAGAGTAGAAAAGATAAGTGATACGTATCCCATTAGTGATATAACTGAACTGTACACAGAGCGAAAATCCCCGCAATTTATCTGGCTTGAGTGGGTTTATACTTTTTTCAATGTTTGAGGTCTAAAATAGGTTATACATGGCCATGATTAGAACGAAGAGATATAATACGTATATCGGCTTTAAGATTACTTAAGGTAAGTACAAATTACTTAAAGTAACTCAAAATTGTCAGTCAGTAAAATACCCTGTACCGTATTTGTTTGTAATATTTTTTTTTATTAATGTTGAGAGTTGTTAACCCAGTTTTTGCCCTTTTTATGGAATCATGGTATACAAATACTGTACTTTCAGTGTATATACGTAGATTTATAGTGTTACATATCTCGACTCTGCTATTGTTTTAAGCATAAAAATTCTCTCAAAATAGAAAAAAATTAACCACAAAAGCTACTTTTTTGAGTGGAACGAAACAATTGTTTCGGAAGTGACGACAATCATATGGAATCGGTATTTAATTGGAATCTAATGCATTTAATCATCATAGTATCAGAAAAAGTGATAACATTAGGAAAGCATTGTGACATTAGTAGGTAATTTTACTGCATGTTTTGACTTTTAAACGAAGTGTTTCAACAAGCAATCAATAATAATAAGGCAGATGGCAGATATAATACTTAATGCGCATAGTGAATTTGATGATGAAAATTTTATATCGAATTGTCCGTGATAATAACCTGGCGATTTATAAATATTTTAATCAAGGTAAAGATAAGCAGGGATTCTCTGCTTTTGATATGAATAAGGTAGAAGTTCGTCTATATATTTTATATGGCGTAGTCATAATTATAAAACTCCAAAAAATTAAAGGCCATACCGCTCGTATTGTTTGGCTATACAAATATTTAAACGGGTGTAATGGACTTTTGAATAAATAATGTCATGTTGATGACAAATAGATAGCAGTTGCTACGTGTTTTACATTTCTAAATACTTGTACACAGTATAAGTACATATGTTTACTCAAATACGAAACACAATATGATATAAGACGATTTCCGATTCCGCATAACGTAGTCAAAAACACCACTTGATTCCGGTTCACGTTCTGGATAATTTAGACTATAAAGCAGTAACTAATATTTTATTCAAGTACAAAAGTTAGTAACGTATTCTTATCTGACAGACAATTTCTAGACTTGAACAATTGGTTCATGTCAGCGCAAACACGATTTATGGGTAACGATATCAATATAAATCCAGCTGACATAAAGGGACGAACGTATCGATATAATGTATACTAATACTATAAATAAGACAACAATGAATAACAGATTCGACATATTGAAGTTTATTACTTCAGTGATTTAGTGTGCTAATATGTTGAATATTTATTTCTTAAATTTTTCTTTCTTATTAACTAAACGCATTTGAAAGAGATTTTTAAATCACTATCAAACCATAATTTATTCCCACAATAAAATGTTTGTACCGAATGCCATAATTAGCACAATTGTGTTAATAGAGGTGTATTTTATGACTATTGGTTCAATTGTAACACTGTTCTACAAAGATGAGGATCCTAGGAATAAAATATCATTTATTAAGACATTTTTAATGCTGTTCACGAAAATGGTAGTGAAACTTAAAACTTATTGGGGCCATCTTTTATGTTCCATTTAATGTTTTAGCCCAAGGCATTCTCTATTGACATATCGCTCGTTTACCAGAAGAGTGTCATAACTTAAAAAAGTGCATTTCGAGATAAACGCGTTTAAAGTTTTTAAGCGCCGTGTATCTCCATACAAGGTGGTGCGACATATGCTCTTCTCACGCTGTGTGTATTGAAGATAGGACAATGGAATTTTGACACAAGATAGATTAATATCCAACGAAGATTACTGCATCATTAACTCAAAAATCGCGTTTTTTGATTTATGACACTCTTCTGGTAAACGAGCGATATGTAACATGCGAAAACAACCTACATTGTCTTCTACAGTCAGTGTTGCTTACTTGTCCTTTTTGAAAACTGATCTGTCCTCTTTTCTCTTCGAGTTTAATTTAAAGGGATATTTTTGGATACATTTCAAAATTATACGAAAATAAAAAATTAGTTTTTTGCATTTTTTTTATATTTTTAATATCCCCGATACCCATGAAATGGATAAAACCAGGGTTAATAGCCTTGTGAAAACGGATGTAACAGTCTGTTGGAAGCGTGATTGACCTCAAAAAGTATATATATTCTTGATCAGGGCGATAAGCTAAATCGTTTGGAAAATATAAGAGGTATAAAGACTGTTTAGCTGTTTGAATTTTATAGTGCAGGGCATTTTACAGTTTTACAGAAAAACTGCAAAAAACAAAATACGTCTTGATTGAAAATCGCATTAATGTTTGGAAAGAAACTAGTTCTAAATAAATGTTTGCAAAGAAACTAGTTCTAAAAAAGATTTAAACCAGCGTGTTGTATTGATTGTTTTTGCAAGCTATGCAAATAATTCGAATCGATTGTCTTTTAGATTCAAGGGCAGCAAATTAATAAAGTGTCTTGAGTGATCAAATAATAAAAAGATTTTTGACTATAGCTAATTTAATTTGATGAAATGTATTTAAATTACTTTAGTTTAGTTCAAAGCAAATGAAAACTTTAAGACATTGCTTGAGTTAGCTCTGATTTTATGCTTATTTTTATACTATTGATTAGGGGCACATTTCTCTGTAGTACATAACTGTCTAGGCAATTATATAATTACATAATATTTGCTCGGTTTAAATTGACTATTTTCCTATATTTTGCGAGGTCACTTAACTGGTTTTTGAACACACTAAAGTGGTGTCAAGTTGAGGTTAAAATTTTTAGCCGACTTTGACTAATCAACTTCAAAAGCCCATGCTGTTCTTTTTTTTCAATATTTCTAATTACCTTGGAGCAAGAAAACAATTATATTCTTGTTGTTGAACTATGCTAGTCGTGTATTATAGCAAGCATTTATGAGAGGCCTTAAACGCTTTGATTGCCTCACACCTATAGTCGTTGTACTTAATTGATAAGCATTTTTTTAACAATATCGGAAAGTTACTGTGCCATCCTGTGCAAAATCCTCCACTTGACATTCGATTTAATCAATTGTGTATAGAGTTCTTAAAATTATTCACTTAATGCATCCACGTTATTGAATGTGGACGTAATCCCCAACCCTCAATATATATATATATATATATATATATATATAAAATATAATGCATATTACAGATCGAACTGATATTTGTTTTGGAATTACAAGAGTTGTGCAAAGATACTTGGCACTTTCATTACGTGTTGTAATTAACACTTTAACAATAAATTTCCACTCTCGACTTACATAGTTACAAGTTCAGGGCAATACAACTGATAAGCGGTAATCGTTATTTGAAGCTGTTATATGTTACATCGTATAACAGGTAGTTCTACAGTAAGACATTACTAAATGGCATGATGAAATAAAAGGAATTGCAATATATACACCCCGTAAAATAGCTATATGTGCCACATTTTTTTTTTACTATTACCGTTATGTTGAAAGAGATTTCAATAATTTGAGTATACACGTTTATTCTCTAATTCATTGTGATAGTTTTCCATATTTTTATTTTTTTTTGCCCTTGACCAAAAGTTCTGTCAGCCTTTAGAAGTTAACCAAGTCAGGATTTTCATAGAAATTGGCTATGGCTATGGATATATGTGCAAAATTTAGTTTTTTTCAATTTAAGTCCGATACTTTAATATTTTTTGGGTATAAGTTAATTAAATCTTAAGGACATAAATAAACAACTCTTTGAAAGTAAAATCATGATGTTTAGTTAAGCTTTCAATTAAAACCAGAATGGGCGGAGCAGATCAGTCGGAAAAGAGATAAGAGTTGATATTTCGAATAACAATATTCTATGTTCAATATTACGCTTGCTATTAAACTTTATATGTTCAAATATTCAGACATACGCACAGTGCAAGTGCCTAGTAACATGCTTGGTATTGCCATCTCTCTCGCACGCTATTCCCACACGTAAGGCGGATGAGCTGCAAAGGATTGTGCTTATATCTCATGTGTTTATTAACCGATTTCTATGCGCTTTTCAGGACAGGTAATCATTACACTAGATACTATATTTAACAATAACAACATTTTATGATTAATATTACGCTTGTTTTTGAACTTTTAAGTTCAACTACTTTGAAGCTTATGTATATTACAGTGGCCGACAAATTTTTCGAAAGTCGAGACCTTCAAAATTTTATTTTCGATTCCTTAGCGTTTTGGAGCACTCATTTCAATAATCGACACCAAAAATTATTTAACTATACGTTCTCCAGATATCGGGCGATATAATCTACCTATAGCAACCAAAGCGGTTGCATATTTTTCCCATTTCCCAGGGTATAAAAAATTAAAAATAATTAAATTAATTAATTGGAAACAAGAAAAATTGAGTTATAATAAAAGTTTCAACTAATTGCACCCTTGAGTTGATTTAGCCCTGTCTGTCTGTCCGTCCGTCTGTATGAACGCGTCGATCTCAGCAACTGTAAGAGCTAGAGCAGCCGTTTTGGTCATTTTTGAAAGGTGTATACCATACGCAGAACAAGTTTATTCCAAATTTTGGATATCACACGCCTACCGCGAACAATGGCCATAAATAAAATACATTGACCAATTTAAACGCGTAGATCTCAGCAACTATATTAGCTAGAGCAGCCGTTTTGGTCATTATTTAAAGGTGTATACAATACGCAGAATAAGTTTATTTCAATTTTTGAATGCCATGCCCCTACCGCGAATAATGGCCATAAATATAATACGTTGACAAATTTAAAACATTTAAATCTATCTAAATAAATCCTTTCTTCTACGAACTGTGGAGATGATTAATATCTACCAATTTTACATATCTACCAATTTTACAAATTTAAATCGGTCCATTATTAAAAGAATTATGATTAATAAAAGATCTTTATTTTTTATAATTTTAACTATAATTTTGATGTATATAAATAGTAGTCGGCTATGCTACATATAAGAATATCCCGATATACCATTCACACTATACTATACACAAAAGATCAAACTCTGGTCAAAGTGTACAAATATTATTTCTTACGTTGTTAAACAGTAGAAAGTTGATATTCGGAATAGATTTTTTTTAAATTGGTTCAAGAGATATGGGAATTCAATTTTTATTTTCAATTTTTTTAAATAAAAATTGCAAATTAATAATTATTTTCAATTTTTATTATAAAATTGGAGAATAATTTTAATTTGCAATTTTTAGACCCTGTGCTTTAAAAAAGTAAAAGGGTCTATTAATTTAGTGCAAATGACAGCTGTGTGTAACAGGCAGAAAGAAGCGTGGTAGACCCCACAAAGTATATATTTTCTGACTCAGGACGACGAGCTGACTTGATATAGCCATGTCCGTCCGTCCGTCTGTCCGTCCGTCTGTCCGTCCGTCTGTCCGTATGAACACCTAGATCTCAGCAACTATAAGAGGTAAAGACACCACCTTTCTGGATGTAGGTAGTCAGCTAATGCAAGCAGATCAAATTTGTTTCAAGCTTTTGATATCTCGGCTCCTTCATCCGCGAATCATCAAAAATCTACACCTACCTCAATAATCTCAAAAACTATAAATGCCACAGCAGCCACAATAATAGCGCTACAGACTTGTAATTTGACATGTACGTCGCGTAAGGTATTCTCCACGGATGCTATTAATTTATTTATGTTTTGAATTGGAAATAGCGAAGATGCAATAGACAATGTTTTTTAAAATGGTTTTATGTGAAACTGCAGCCCTAATTTTAGAGCTACAGACTTGTACTTTGACATGTAGGAAGCTCATTGAGTTATCCATCGATGCTGTGAGCTAACAGCAAAGTTATGCAACAAACAATTTTTTTTTTAAATATATTTAAGCGCCACAATAGCCACAGTTTAAAAGCTATAGTCTTGGGATTTTGCATGTACGCAGCCTATGCCATTATCCATCAACGCTGTGAATTACATTACGAACGGTAAAGAAACAGCGAAGATAGATCAGACAAAGAAACCACCTAGATCTTGCAGACTATAAGAGCTAGAAATACAATTGTTTGGTATTTAGGTTCTCCTATGCAATTAGATTAAGTTTGTTTGAGTTTTTTGATAACTCCCCTCTTTCCACCACTAGCCGAAAAACTAATTTAGCAACAGTTTACAGTTTTAAAGCTTTAGTTTTAAAGCTAAAGATTTGGGATATGGCATGCACGTAGTTTATGACAATCCCCATCGATGCTGTGAATTACATTACGGTCGGATAAGAAACAGCGAAGTAAACACGAAGTACAGAGTCTCCTACAGTCGGTTACGTCCGACTGTAGCTCCGTCCTTACTGGTTTTTAATAAGAATTGAAAAATAACACTTTTTTCCATTTTTTTTTTATAAAAATTATACATAAGAGTTAAAAAGTAATTTTAAAATAAATATTGGAAATAAAAGTTTTATTTTTTTCCTGAATCGCCGTTAAAAAACAGGATATGTGTGTTATTTGCATTTATTATTTATTGAGCTTCAATTTGTATACCCTGTGCAGTGTTGCCAGGTTTTGGGCACTCGCATAAGCTAGATTGGCAGTAAAAATAAGCTAAAAATATCTAAGATATAACAAAATATATGCCGAATTATAAGCTAGATTTAAATGCATGAAAACCCAAAATTATTGCAAATTTGTCAATGTTTGAAAACTCTCAACATTATCGGAAAATATGAAATAGAAGAAAACATATAATTTGCTACTGAATGTTCACAGACGCAAAGACCAGTCGGACAGGTCCGACTGTAAAGTAATATTTCAAATATAATTTATAGCTTCTATTTTTAAAATAACGCTTGTTATTCGGATTTAATAAATTAGGGCGTAAATGGGGCGTGGAATCAAAAATTTACAAACAAACTTTATTTGCGTGGGCAAAAAGTAAGGTGAATTTGTTTGTAAAATGAAAATTCGTTATTTATTCTCCTGAATCAATTGCATCCCCTTCAAAGTAATCCCCTCCCGATAAAATACACTTATGCCAACGTTTTTTCAAATCCTCGAAACAGGTCAAATAGTCCCTTTCCGGTAGAGCCATGAGCGCCCTCGTCGATTCCGTTTTTATCTCCTCAATCGACTCGAAACGCGTTCCCCGGAGTGGTCTCTTGAGTTTTGGGAATAGTCAGGAGTCACACGGAGCCAAATCAGGAGAATACGGTGGTTGCGGAACGATATGCGTCGAATTCTTGGCAAAATGGTCACGAAGAACGAGTGCAGTGTGCGACGGTGCATTATCGTGATGCAAAAACCAAGAGTTGTTGGCCCATTATACTAGTCTTTTTCGACGAATTGCTTCACGCAAACTACGAATAACGCTCAAATAATATTCCTTATTAACAGTTTGGCCAGGTGGAAGGAATTCATAGTGCACCACACCACGAAAATCGAAAAAAACTGTCATCATAACCTTGATTTTTGAACGACTTTGACTCCAAGTCATCAACACGTTCCCGACCCTCTTTGAAGTCTTTGTACCACTTATAAACATATTTCTGGGACATGGTAGAATCACCAAAGGCCTTCCGCAACATCCTCAACGTTTCCGCAGCCGAAATTTCATTCCGCAAACAAAATTTGATGGCACTTCTCTGCTCAATTAAGTCAGACATTGTAAAAATCGACAAATGCACTCTAGATCGTTTGGTAAACACAAGCGTAAATATAGTACTGATACCGACATTGACATGAAATTACCACCAGATGTCATCAACAGTCCTGCCAACTCAAGAAAAAAAGAACTAGTCCGCCATCTTAAGCCCGCGAATTTTAAATTCAAAATTCACCTTACTTTTTGCCCACAGTAGTATATTAAAAAGATTTGTGTCTCTTAAATTGGTGAATGTATTCTAATTATGTTCATTGTGGACGGAAGGGGTGTGGCATACAAGATTTGAAATTAACTTGATCTGCGTATACTTACTACATATGATAATCTAAATATCGAATATGGTGTCTCTAGCTCTTATAGTTGCTGAGATCTAGGTGTTGATACAGAAGGACAGACAGACGAACAGGCGAATATGATTAGAACGACTAAGCTCTTCGTCCTGATCAAGAATATATATGGGGGTTCTGCCACGCCTCCTTCTGGGTCTTACACAAATTTCCTCATTGCACTAACGTAATAGACCCTCTTTACTTATATGAAGTAAAGGGTTTAAAAAGTCCTGGTATTACTGCTTAAGCACGAAAAACCAAATTTTGAGATATGGTGTGGAAAAATTATATATTTAGTGATAAAATATTTTAATTTAGATGAATCAGATGCCTACAGGTCATCGATGCCCAAAGTGAGTTGAGAAACTTTTATTGAGGGAAGAATTGTGGGTTTCAAAATTTTTAGACCCTTTACTTTAAAAAAGTAAAAAGGGTCTATTAACTTAGTGCAAAGAGGAAATGTGTGTAACACCCGTGCCACCCTCATAAAGTATATATATTTTTGATCAGGACGACAAGCCGAGTCGATATAGCCATGTCCGTCTGTCCGTCTGTCTGTCTGTCTGTCTGTCTGTCTGTCTGTCTGTCTGTCTGTCTGTCTGTCTGTCTGTCCGTCTGTCTGTATGAACACCTAGATCTCAGCAACAATAAGAGCTAGAAACACCATATTCAGTACTTAGGTTCCCCTATTCAGTAAGCAGCACGAGTTTGTTTTAGATTTTGGATACCTCACCCCTTCCCCCGTAAACCGCAAAAAGCTACTGCAGCCACAGCTTTAAAGTTATTGACTTGTAATTTAGTACGTAACTACTTTATGACATTCTCTATTGACTCTGTGAATTTTGTTTTGATCGGATAAGAAACAGCGCACATATGCCACAGACAATTTGCGCCCTATGCAGGGGGGGGGGTGGGGGGTGGGGGGTGGTGTGCCTTGCATACGCAGGTAGCTTAGTGTGTGTGGCTCTGATTGTGTTTGTATGTACATATAGTAGTACTAGTAGTAAAGTGAAGGGTCTGCTAGAGTCGGTTACGTTCGACTGTTTGTTTTTTGGAAATACTTAAAAAATAATAAAAATTTTATATTTTCAAAAAAATAACATATCGCTTTCAATCTAGTAACTGTAAATAGCATAGATACTTAATATATATAAAAACATATTTTTTCGAAATATAGTATCTACTATAGTTTTGTTGTGCACTTTTGTTGTCCCTGACTTTATAATTGTCATAACAATGCGCATTTACTAACAATAAGATCAATAAACCCTCCCATCGCAGGTAGCGCAATGCTTTGAAACGTGTTCGCAACAAGTGCAACACATTCGCCATACATTTCTCAGTATTACATCTGTATGATATACGTATAAACACCGTAATGTATGTATCTATGCATGTTTGTAGAGATATACAATGCCAAGTAAATCTGTTGTCTGGGTTTCAATCAGAACTCTTGACACGAGACTCTGTTCTGTATTGGGGATACAAATAGTGAGGACGGAGCAGGTGTAGTGTTAGAGCACCCTGTTTTGCGATCATGAAAAGCCACTAAAATTGTGTTTTACCATTAAAAATAACAACGAAACAACAGCCACAGCAACTCAGTTAACTACTTTGTAATTGTGTTTTTGCTTATTATTTTCAGAGTCCATTTTTTCTTTATGCTAATTGCAATTATTAAATAAAAATTTGTTTGGCTTTGCGGTCGCGCGTATTGTTTTTATAATTTGCACATAGTTTTGCTATCAATTTATATACATATAGTTGTTTGTTATTCACTTTAATTAGGCGTACACAGAGAGATTTCAGCGAGAATAAACGAAATATAACCCATTGTAATCAGCAATACTTGAAACGACATTGATTTAAACAAATGTGTAACAAAAAAATAATTTTTTAAAGTTAAAAACCACATTGTTTCTATTTCCCCTTTAAAGAATAGAAAATTGCTTAAGCAATAAAATAAATTATAACGCAAAACAAATTAAAAAAAATAATAATAAACGAAAATTTAAATTCAAATGACTTGTAATGAAAATATTTTTAGAGTTTTTAATTAGAGTATACAATTTAAAAAACAAAAATTAATTTAAGGTTTTTGCGAAATTCTCGCTGTTCACTTATTCTCAGTACCGCGTTGCGCGTTGCGATTACATTTGGCTCTTAAATTATTCTTCTAATCAAATTGTTTCCAAGCGACGCGTTGTTGCACCTCTGACGCCTGTCGACATACTGTCTAAGCTGCGGCATGTCAGAGATGAATAAATATAAGATTTACGGTTTCTTTGGTGGGAAGTATAGAAGTTTGATTTAGTTTGTAATACTTAATATAGCTGAAGTTAGTTAAATAAATTTCTAACCTCCAGTTGCGGTTTAGTGAGTATAATTAAAATATTTGTTCCACTCGTAATAATTTACGGTTTGATAAACTCTACTGCGTGTAAACACAAATATTTTTAGTTTAGGTTCTAAATTGTAAAATGAAATTGAGTTCACATAAATTTATATTATCGCAGACAATAAATTGTATTTTTTTTCGTTTTATACCCTGTGCCCATTGAAAAATGAGTAAAACAGGGTTAATAACTTTGTGAGAATAACTGTAACAGGCAGAAGGAGGCGTGGCAGACCCCACAAATTATATATATTCTTGATCAGGGAAACGAGCTGAGTCAATATAGCCATGTCTGTCTGTCTGTCCGTCCGTATGTGGGAATGTGTCTCTAGCTCTTTTATTTGCTGAGATCGAGGTATTCACACAGAAGGACAGACAGACAGACAGACGGACGATGGACATGGCTATATCTACTCGTCTTGTCGTCCTGATGAAGAATATATGTATATACTTTGTGGGGTCTGCCACGGTTCCTTCTGGGTGTTACACACATTTCCTCTTTGCACTAAGTTTTTTAAAGTAAAGGGTCTAAAAAAATTAATTTTTTTGGGGATACTGAAACTTAATCTACCTCATTTGGCATAAAAATCCCAAGGTCATTGAACACAATGTTGCCAATCGGGCGACAATTATACATATATTACTCAGTTGGAATTAACGTCATACCCTTTATCTAATTGTGAATGCATGCACTTGAATCATGGATTATTTATTGTCAAAGATTAGATAATGAATAAGACCCATATCTGACACTAACCTGGATCGGGAGTAATTGGTATGACATCTAACGCCAATTTTTAAGCGTATAAGCATCGGGAATAGTTCACGTAATTGAGACAGGGTATTTAATATACGCATTTTTAAGAAGTGACTGTTAGCTGTATGTAAGCTATAGTAGGCAACTATATGAGCTTATTTCTTATTTGCAGTCCTCAGTTGGCGATAAGACGCTGACTGATTGATAAGAGCAAAGCCTTTGATATTATGTACCATATGCAAAGCAGTTTATGCTATATGATGAATTATAGAGAGACGAGTAATAAGTTAAACAAGTGTTGCTTGCTCTAATTATGTATACGTAAAACAAAATAGAATTTAGTTATCATATGTTTTGTGTTTTTAGACCCTGTACACATAGGTCTATTAAGTTAGTGCAAGTGTGAAATGTGTGTAACAGGCTGAAGATTGCGTGGTAGACCTTATAAAGTATAAATCGCTTATTAACCAGAAGAGTGTCATAACTCCAAAAAGTCCGTTTCGAGATTAACGCGTTTAAAGTTTTCAAGCGCCATACAAAGCGGAGCGACATATTCTCTTCTCACGCTCTGTGTATTAAAGATAGGATAATGAAATTTTGACACAAGATAGATTATTAGCCAACAAACATTACTGCATTATTAACTAAAAATCGCGTTTATTGAGTTATGACGCTCTTCTGGTATACATGGCATACTTGGACTTAGCATATGGCAATCTAGTATTCAATTTGTACATAAGCGTATAACTTACCACTGCGTGTGTAGTATTGAAACGCAAAGTACAGGGTCTCCTCCTGTCGATTACGTCCGACTGTAACCTTTCGGCCGACTGATCTACTTGGCCCTTACTGGTTTGCTTTAAATTTAATTTAACTTCTATCGCAAATTAAATCTGATCATCATTTAAGCACAAATCCACACATGCGAATTCGTAGCAACTACCAGCAGGTAAGAAGTAATAGACAAGCTCAGCTGATCCACAACTGATTAGGTGCAGCGGACACACCGCCTGAATCATAGCCAATCGAAGTAACGGTCGCTGCAGTTAGCTAGACTTAAGGGGGAATCCCATCGGAGCAGGTCTGGACTACAGTATCGGAAACACACCTACCTACCTTAGTATCAGTTTGTTCGACTATTTATACATATCCTAAGTGTGTTTTTACCCATTTCTACGTAAGCTGATTAATTTGCATATTACTTTTAATTAAGTGTTGAATTGTGACCTACAAGACGCAAATACAAAATCTAAACTATAAATTTGAGCAAACTATTAAAGATGATTATAAAGATGATTAAATATAATAATAATGATAATAATTTATACATAGTATATTGAATATATCTCACGTAAGTTCAAACGATTATTGTATTGGATGACACTATCATTTAAACCTATAAAAATATTACTTATAACTAAACCAGTGAGGATGTAGCCGGTCGGTCAGACGCATCTGACTGTGGAATACGGCGAACTTCACAACAATTGAATGACACTTTCATTTAGACGTATAAAAGTAAATATATTAATGCCAAACAATATACTATATATGCAGAACGATTACATTTGATTTGCGAATGGTATATACCTATTTATATTCAAAAATTGATATCACAAGCTTTTATAGTTTCCGAAATCGAAACGCTGACAGGGATATATCGACTGTTCAAAAACCTGTCTGTTTTTGCACAGAGTTACCCTTTTTATACCCTGTGCCCATTTGCAAAATGGGAAAAATAGGGTTAATAACTTTGTCAGAATGTATGTAACAGGCAGAAAGAGGCGTGGCAGACCCCACAAAGTATATATATTCTTGATCAGGACGACAAGACGAGTCGATATAGCGATGTCCGTCTGTCCGTATGAACACCTAGATCTCAGCAACTATAAGAGTTAAAGACACCACCTTTCCGGATTTAGGTAGTCAGCTAATGCAAGCAGATCAAGTTTGTTTCAAACTTTTGATACCTCGCCTCCTTCATCCGAAACATCAAAAATCCACACCTACCTCAAAAATCTCGAAAATTATAAACGCCCACAGCAGCTACAATAATAAAGCTAAAGACTTGCAATTTGGCATGTGCGTAGTCTATGGCATTCTCCACCGATGCTGTGAATTACATTACGAACAGTAAAGAAACAGCGAAGATAGATCAGACAAAGAAACCACCTAGATCTTGCAGACTATAAGAGCTTGAAATACAATTTTTGGGTATTTAGGTTCTTTTATGCAGCAATTAGATCAAGTTTGTTTGGGTTTTTTGATAACTCCCCTGTTTCCGCCGCTAACCGAAAAACTAATTTAGCAACAGTTTACAGTTTTAAAGCTTCAGTTTTAAAGCTAAAGATTTGGGATATGGCATGTACGTAGTCTTTGACTATCTTAATCGATGCTGTAAATTACATTACGGTCGGATAAGAAACAGCGAAGAAAACACGAAGTACAGGGTCTCCTACAGTCGGTTACGTCCGACTGTAGCTCCGTCCTTACTGGTTATTAATAAACTTGATCTGCGTATGGTATACAACTTTCAAACATGACCAAACATGATCAAAACGGCTTCTTTAGCTTTAGTAGCGTTCATCCAGATGGACAGACAGACAGGGCTAAATCGACCCAGCTCGTCAGGGACTAGTTGCATTAAATTAGGAATTAATAAAGCTACAATATGCATATAGTCAATTCGTCAAAATAGTCAAATAATCAAATAGTCGGATCTGGTTGAAACGTTTTTTTGAAGATCTATTCGAAGTTAAACTTTCTTAAAAAAAATATATATATTTTTGCGGGGCCGCACACTGAAAAACTGCTAGCTTTTGTCAGTCGAACTTAATATGCTGCCTAATAGTATGCAACAAATTTTATGTTAAGCCTATATATGCAACAAAAAACCAGCGAATGAGCGTGGCAGACCCCGTAAGTATAGTATTATTATGTTCTTTTGATCAGGGAGACAAGCTGAGTCGATATAGCCCTGTTTGCCTGTGTAGTCGGTGTAGTCAATACGCAGACCAAGTTTATTTTAAATAAATCTATAAGGCCCACATAACCAGAGTTGACTTAAAGATAGAATGATGATTATGATTATTTTTTTGCTCAAAATAAAACTCACTAATAGATTATAATTATACCCTTTATTTAAAAAAGTAAAAGGGGTTTATTAACTTAGTGCAAAGTGGACATGTGTGTAACACCCAGAAGGAGGCGTGGCAGACCCCATAAACTATAAATTTATTTATTTATTTATTAGTATTTAGCGATTAGTTGCTAATTTCATACTAAGACTAAAGTAAATAGTATATTAATTAATATTAAGGTTTCATATATGTTTGAACAAATTAAATTAATAGGATCTGCATAAGAAAATGAACGACTAACATAATTGTAGTTAGAGCATAGTACACGAAATGATTCAAATTCAGAAAAATTGGTTTTACACACTGATAATCTAATAGGCCGATATGTACGAGTAAATTTCGAAGGGACAGCAATAAGGTGCGCGAAATAAGTAAGTAGGACAACATTTTGAAATGATTTTCTTGCCGTTAAAAAACAATTTATGCAACTATCTTTCTATATTTTGATTTAATATAACTATTCTCGATAAAAAAACAAAAAATTTTGTAAAAGTACCGTTGAGTTTGTCCGTTAATTTAAATTTTGTGCACAAGCATTGGCTCTACCGAACGAAATAAGTAAGTAGGACAAAATCGAGAATTTTGCGTTAAATCAAAAATACAGTGAAATATATAATTTTTTTGGATGGGATTATTATAAACTAAACATCCTTTAGAGTTCAGGAGCCTTATATGCTGGTTGAAACAAGTCTGATGCAAATAATTATAGAGGTATATCTAAGTTGTCTGCTATTCCAAAAATGTTTGAGAAGCTGATAACTTCTCAAATTCAACATTTATGTAAATCTATTATTTCACCAATTCAACATGGATTCGTGAAAAATAGATCTACAACCACTAACTTATTGGAATTCACTTCTCTCGTAATTAAGGGATTTGAAAATAAAATGCAAACGGATGTAATTTATACTGATTTTAGTAAAGCGTTTGATTCGGTCAACCATGCGCTTCTCCTACACAAACTTGACCTTTTAGGGTTTCCTAAAAATCTAACTTTATGGATTTCTGACTACCTTTTAGGTCGGTTTCAAAAAGTATATTTCAGGGGCTCTGTCTCTAAGCCAGTTATTGTAACTTCTGGTGTACCTCAAAGTAGTCATCTTGGTCCCTTACTATTTACATTATTTATAAATGATTTGCCCTTAATTTTTAAATACTCTCGTGTTCTTATGTACGCTGATGATGTAAAAATTTGTCTATCCTATTGCGACTCCGAGGCAAGCTGTATTTTGCAAAATGAATTTGATAATTTCCACTTGTGGTGTTCCACAAACCTGCTAAATTTAAATTGTAGTAAATGTAATTTAATGTCTTTTTATTGGGGTACCCCCCATTTAAATTCTTATAAGCTTGCCAATACAGTTCTGGTGCGAGTCGAATTATTTAATGATCTCGGTATTCATTTTGATCCAAAACTTAAATTTGATAAGCATATCTCATTAGTCGTTGGTAGGGCTATGGGAGTCCTAGGATTCATTAAGCGCTGGTCAAAGGAGTTCAACGATCCGTATACTACTAAAACCCTGTATACTGCTCTAGTTCGCCCTATTCTGGAATATGGATGCTGTGTTTGGGGTCCCCAGTACAGAATCCACCAGGATAGAGTTGAGTCGGTGCAGAAACAGTTTCTTCTTTTTGCATTGCGTAATCTAAATTGGGATACTAACACTCGCCTTCCTCCGTATCGAAGTAGACTTTTGTTAATTAACCTTCCTTCTCTTTCTGACCGTAGAACTATGCTTGGTGTCATGTTTATGCACAAGTTAATTAATGGCGAAGTCGACTCTCCCGAGTTGATATCCCAAATTAGATTTTCTGTTCCGGTTAGAAATACTAGAAACTTTATTCCCTTATCTCTTTCTCGCTGTAGTACTAATTATTCTATTCATAACCCATTTAGAGTTCTTTGTAGTGAGTACAATAGCCTTTTTAACATTATTTCTAGTGCCACCTCTGTGCCTCTACTAAGATGGACGCTTCTGCAACACCTTTCCCGTAGATAATATTTAGTTTTGTTTAAATTTGTTTATTGTTTGTATTTTTATTCCGCGATCTATCGTATTTTTTTTCCGCTCGATGCGCGGTGCGCCCCTCGGTCGGATGGGCGGGTGGTGGGCTGCGTATTGGCTTGGGTTCGCGCGTTAACAAGCACATGCTTGGTGTCGCTGGACCACTTGAACATGCTGCCGGTAGTATGTCAACGCCCAGAATATAAATATAAATATATAAGGGTCATCAAACTCTTTTGCCCACCGTTTAATAAATGCAAGAACACATTTTGCCTTATTTACAATAATTACAATATGAGAGTTGAAGCAAAGTTTATGATTGGAGTGAACACCAAGATCAGTGACAGAAGTAATTCGATCCAGAGTACAAGAACCAATGGTATAGGAGGCAGTATAGAATGTAGAACGGTAGAAAAACATGGACTTACATTTTGAAAGATTTAAATATAGCATATTATTTGAACACCACAATTGCAGTTCACTTAGGTCCGTTTGAAGGTTATTTTGTAACATCGGGTCGTCTGCACACATAAAATCAGATGACGTTGGGAAGATCATTTATAAATAAAACAAATAACAAAGGACCACGATGACTGCCTTGAGGAACACCAGACAAGACGTTAACGACATTTGAGACTTCATTATTAAACAAAACACACTGTGAACGGCATAACAAATATCACGAGATCCAATTTAAGACATTTGGTGAGAAGCCAAAAAGAGACAGCTTATGGAGAAGGAGAGAATGGTTTACTGAGTCAAACGCTTTGCTAAAATCAGTAAAAATAACGTCAGTTTGACGATTGGCTGCAAAATTCCGGTGGATGTTCGTAGTGAATATCGCTCATTTACCAGAAGACTGTCATAACTCAAAAAAGGGCGCTGTTGTGTGTCTTTGATTGTGTTAGCAAGTGTATATACTTAAAGTAAAGGATCTCCTACTGTCGGTTACGCTCGACTGTAGCCTTCCGTCTGACTCATCTGCCACGTCCATATTTAGACCCTTTACTTTAAAAAAGTAAAAAGGGTCTATTAACTTAGTGCAAAGAGGAAATGTGTGTAACCCCACAAAGTATATATATTCTTGATCAGGACGACAAACCAAGTCGATATAGCCATGTCCGTCTGTCTGTCTGTCCGTCTGTCTTGTTTGGCGGCAACTATTAAACGACGAAGTCGCAAATAATGAAAATGGATGTGAAAATGTGTTGTGCATCATGTATATATGCAATAGAAATTGACGACATAAAAGAAAATTTATTATGAATTTAAAATTGTGTTTTATTCAATACAAAAAATTATCGTAAATTCAGCTCGCAAGCGGTTCGCCAGCTAATCGCAAAAGATATCGCCGAAACACTCGCAAACGAGCTCAAAAACGAAGGTTCGTAAACGGAACTTTCTCTGCCACAAACTGAGCGACGAGTGATTCGTTTGAGAATCGTTTGCGAGTGTTTCGGCGAAAGTCGTTGTTCGCCAATGGTTGTATTCACCAGGTTACCGCTCCATGGTTCGATCACCCGATAACTGATGAAAGCAACCCTGAATGGATCATAAAATTGGAGCGCATGGATCATAAAATTTTTCTGATCCATCGCTGTTTTTTGCGCTCCATTCATCGAAAGTAAATAAAAACAGCTGATTTAAATTCAAAATGTAAACAAATATATAAAAAATAACTGCTTGCATTTTAAACATTAATTATTTGAAGATTTTTTGCATAAAAGACTGTTGCATGTCTCAAAATGTATCAAACGCATTCACCGGGTTGCATGGAGCGAAGGGTTGCAATTCTTTAATCGATCTATGGAGCGGTAACCTGGTGAATACAACCAATGTTTCGCCTAAGTCTCGTTGGCGATATCTTTTCCGAGCATTTTGTCCAGTGGGAAGTTAGCGCAAATAGAAGATGCATGTAACACCCAGAAGAAGGCGTGCCACATCCCACAAGTTATATAAATTCTTGATCAGGGCGACGAGCTGAGTCGATATAGCCATATCCGCCTGTCCTTCTGTCCGTCTGTCTGTCTGTCAGTCAGTTTGAACAACTAGACCTCAGCAACTATAAGAGCTAGAAGCACCATATTTGGTATTTAGGTTCTCCAATTTAGTAAGCAGATCGAGGTTGTTTTAGATTTTGGATACCTCCTCCCTTCCCACACAAATCGCAAAAAGTTACTGCAGCCTCAGTTTTAAAGCTATACTTTTGTAATTTGACGTGCTTGAGGAGGCATATATGGACTATATGGACGCTTACAGTCGGATAAGACAATTGGCACCACTACCTACATTTTTGAACATACAAAGTTGAATTACAAGCGTTATATTAAACATAGAACGTTGTTATGCAGAATATTTACTTTTTTCTGTTATACTTGATTATCCCGAAAAGCGCATTGAAATCGGTTAATTAACACAGGAGACATAACCTACGCAATATTGCAGGCGTTGCTTCGCTCGCCCCTTGGCAGCGCAGCCATTAAAGCTGGCCCAAATAAAAAAGTTAAAATTAGAAGAATTGCTGATACGCTTTGTGTGACAGTTTTATAAAATTATATATAAAATTAAGTTTACTGGATATTCTACAGTCTGGCCCATCCGACTGTTCTGCCCTCTCCAAAATTTTTCTTTTGTGTGGACTTCGGGTTTAGCATTTAAATGTTTTGCCCAAACAATTGAATGTTTGGCAAATTTGTGCTCGTGGAAATGGGGTTTAACTTTTCTAGCGTGCTACAAAATGAAGGATTTAATACTTTGTCATTCTAGAGACGCAGTGTAGAATACATAAAAATAGGAGCTGTTTCTATTATAAGGAATGAAAATAAAACTGCGTTATTATTAATTGTGATGCGAAAAGCAAAGCGAAAAACGCCAATAAAGATTTCAATGATACAACGAAATCTTTTGGCACTCTCTAACACTTTTCATAAAATAATTATGTTATATATGGGCATTTCCACAAAAAGGTCCACCGCGGCCAAAAAGTATATATATTCTTAATCAGGACGACAAGCCGAGTCGATAAAGCCATGTCCGTCCATCCGTCTGTCTGTCAGTCCGTCTGTCTGTCCGTCTGTATGAACACCTAGATCTCAGCAACTATAAGAGCTAGAGAAACCATATTCGGGATTTAGGTTCTCCTATTTCGTAAGCAGCACGAGTTTGTTTTAGATTTTGGATACCTCCCCCCCCTTCCCCAATAAACCGCAAAAAGCTGCTGTAGCCACAGTTTTAAAGCTATTAATTTGTTATTTGGGATTTAACTAGTTTACGACATTCTCTATCGACGCTGTGAATTTTGTTTCGATCGGATAAAAAACAGCGAACATATGCCACAGACAATTTGCCGCACTAGGCAGAGGGGGGGTGGTGTGCCTTGCATACGCGGGTAGCTTAGTGTGAGTGCCTCTGATTGTGTTTGTATGTACATATAGTAGTAGTAGTAGAAGTAAAGTAAAGGGTCTTCTACTGTCGGTTACGTCCGACTGTAGCCTCCGTCCCACTGATCTGCCCCGTCCATATATTTTATTATTATTATTATTACTTTTATTAAAATAAAGTGTCTACAAATTTGGGTATCAAATAAGTAGACCAATATTATACATTTTAAATTAGGTTAAATTTGTTTAAGTATTTTACAGAATTTATTTATAATTGCTGAAGTAAGAAATTAACATAATTGACTAGTTCAATAATTGCTGAAGTAAGAAATTAACATAATTGACTAGTTCAAAAATAGAAGCCGATACTGGTTAGCCTGCTAGAATTAGTTATTCAATAAAGTCTCCAGGAAAATATTTTTATACCCTATGCCTATTTGAAAAATGGGAAAAACAGGGTTAATAATTTTGTGCGAATGTATGTAACAGGCAAAAGAAGGCGTTGCAGACCCCACAAAGTATATATATTCTTGATCAGGGAGACGAGCTGAGTCGATATAGCCATGTCCGTCTGTCTGTCCGTCCGTCCATCTGTTTGAACGCGTCGATCTCAACAACTATAAGAGCTAGAGCAGCCGTTTTGGTCATTTTTTAAAGGTGTATACAATACGCAGAATAAGTTTATTTCAATTTTTGGATGTCATTCCCCTACCGCGAATAATGGCCATAAATATAATACATTGACAAATTTAAGACATATAAATCTATCTAAATAAAATTATTTCTTCTACGAACTGTGGAGATAATTAATATCTACCAATTTTGCAAATTTCAATTATATCGGTCCATTATTAAAAGAATTATGATTAAATAAAGATATATATTTTTTTTTAATTTAATTAAAGTAGTAGTAGGCTATGCTACATATAATAATATCCCGATATACCATTGCCCTACTCGTGATGTTCCCTGGGTATCGATTAAATTTATTAATGGTTAGCGGATTCGAGCGGCGAAATAATATAAATAAAATATTTTTATTCAACATAGAAAGTTGGTATTCGGAATATAAATTGAATTAGATTCAAAATATATTTTAAATATAATACTAACAAGGTTCATCTTTGGTACAGAGTATAAGACAGTCGGGCTTGCCCAACAATATATGTATGTATATAAGCCAAAGCCAAAATCAAGAAAAATGGAACTCAACGCAACACCGACGATTCGGAAATGCAAGAAGACCCATGGTTTAGATTAACTCCGGTTTTATGTTTACTATCTGGAAGTTCTGTTGCTTATGGTGAGCTTTAATGTTCCAAAGGTTACAACGAAATTAAAAAAGAACCAAATACATAAAAATTTACAAGGTTGTCATTAAGCAACTATTTATAAGTCTGAGCCAGCAACACGTGTTAAACGGCTTAATATTTTAATTATAACTGCTTACATTTAAAATGCAACTTAACTTCAATTTTATTTGTTGCTTTAAGTCACGATTGCAAGAAATATGCAGCTTATTAAAGATTTTGAAAAATGTAACCCTCATTCACGTTATTCATAGATTTCTTATTAACTGCAATTGATAAAAACAAATATAAAAAAAAAAAAATATGCGTGACGGAGACAACGACAAATTTTGGCCGCGAAACAAATTGAGGAGGAAGGAGATAAGAGAGAAACACGAGATATTTATAACCAAACTACGAAAAAAAATTTCAGCGAGCACGTCCATGTATGTATGTATGTATGTATTCTATTCAACCTATTCACATATGTACATACAATTATTCGCAAAGCTTTTAGGGGTTGAAATGTTAAAGCACTAACTGCCAGACGAACTGTCTGCTTGGGTTTTTCTTTAAATTTACTTTGTCCGCTAATTATGCAATTTGCGAGTGGGCACAGATGATGCGAATGTTCGGAAAACCCTAGAAACATACCTGTTGCTATTCATTTTGCACTGCCACTATAGTTATACCGTGTCCTGTAACTTGGTTTTTCCTTCTGTAGTATAGCAGACGGCGGGGATTAGGCCCGGCAGGATGACAGATGGAACTTATTTGGCTTTCGTTTGTTTCTATGCGTTTAACAAAGAAACGCTTTTGTTTAGCTTTATTTCACCGAACAAAGTATTTCTGTGCAACTCTTTATTCTGCCTGCAAAGCGCGTGCGACCTGCAGACGAAACGCTGCAAAACGGACTGTAATGATCACCAAGCTCCCATGTAAATAAATAGTTTTGCCACTCTCTTGTATCAGCCACATGAACAACACACATGCGCGGAGAGTAGCATTACGCAGTATCGTACTCATATATCTCAACTTGTAGCCAGTGCTGCCACTTTGGGCATGTTGTGGCTAGATTTAGCCTCTTTTAGAGCTGATTAACTTTATTAGACATCGATTGGAGCCTTTTTTAAACTTCTATCCTTTGGTACAAAAGATTAATTGGTCGCAGTACACTACACCATCTGCCGCTGGGTAGACTAGATTATTATTAAACAAAACTCGTTCAGAATATATCGCTCATTTACGAGAAGGGCGTCGAAGCGAAATTTTTGAGTTAAAGTAATGTTCGTTGGCAAATTATCTAAGATGTGTTAAGATTTCATTATCTTTCTTCAATACACAGAAAGTGAGAAGAGAATATGTCGTTCTGCTGTGCATGAAGATACAGGGCACTTGAAAACTTTAAATCCGTTTATTTCGAAACACACTTTTTTGAGATATGACAATCTTCTAGTAAATAAGCGAGTTGTAGATGTATTTTGACAATCTTCTAGTAAATAAGCGAGTTGTATATGTATTTTGTGGGGTCTATCGCGATTCCTTCTGGTTGTTACACACAACTCCCATTTGCATTAAAGTATAGAATGTTGAAAGTAATTACTGCGTAGCCTTTTTTTGGCACTTGCAGATATTTTTTTGCTGCTTTTGAAACCAAAATTCTGTCAGCACTGTTTGTTCAGCTCAGCTGGCCCAGCTGCTCACTAGTCTGAGAGAGCAGAGAGAAGCGAAGCAACATTAAAAGAGAGGAAGAGAGAGACAGAGAGAGAGAGAGAGAGAGAGAGAGTGATAAGTATTGTTGTTAACCGCTGGTTCATGACGATAAAACACAAGAAAATTTTGCTTAACTAGGTGATTATGACTGTCGTATACCCTGACGGTGCTTGTCAAGAATTTGTAAAGTCTTAACCATAATGGATTATAGTTATGAATATCCAATCAGACATGTCTAATTTGATTTCAAGAATAGTTATTATATGTCTTAAAACAGTTCACTTATTTAGCCTTTCCTGAATCCTATCCTAAATTAATTTGTAAGCGATTCACTCACAAACAAAACATACACTCAGCTGGGTCGGCTTGCAAGTACAGGCATTTCCTGAGAGCGGAGAGCACGGAGTAAACTCCCAAAAGAGAGCTATGCATGACGCGTCACGCCGGCCGTCATCCGTTCACCTCTCTCACCGATTACACTCTTTTCAAATGTTTTGTCGCCGCTGCTGATGCAATTTGCAGCACCACTTGAAATTTGGCGTGTGGCCGCAAAGGTGGCTAGCACAATGTGCAGCTATATGACAATTTCGATACAAACGCACACGCACACGCATACATTCACTCATGCACGTACATACATGTATGTATGTATGTATGTATAAATATTGTTCGAGTTGGCTCGATTTCAAGGTGCCCTTGCCAACTGTTGACACAGGTGATGTTGTTGTTGGAGCCGACTAAAAGCGAACCGGTTCCAAAACTTGCGCTCTTTTAGCAACTTGTGAAAATGGCGAGCACAACACGTTCCAATTTACTGCGTTGAATAACAAAGTGGACAGTAATATGAGAATTGTAAATTTTTCGGGAGTTCTAAAACGGTTTGTGTTTTCGATATCGCTTGAAAATTTATAATTGAATAGCACAAGAGAACACGAGATAAACAAATCCAAGTGAGAGAGCAAAAATGTTTTTACGTCTCACGATAGGTGTATTGAAATAAATAGAGGCATTAGTATGTGTAAGATTTGATCATGGCTATGTATGTAGCCCTCCATACGGCTTGAATATTTTGGGGGCTCGTCAATCTGATACATGCAGACATATGCGTTGACAGAAAAATTGGTAAGTGAACTACCTCCTAGCCAGCATTTTGTTGTCAGATATAATTAAGCCTTCTTCGAGGCCTCCTCCCAATTAAAATGATAAACAAAATTCGCTCATTATATGTACCCATTGAAAAATGTGAAAACATGGTTAATAACTTTGTCAGAATGTATGTAACAGGCAGAAGGAGGCGTGGCAGACCCCACAAAGTATGTACATATATTCTTTCGGAAACAACAAGAGCTAGCGAAGCCGTTGCTATAGGTTGGTAAATACCATACGCAGATCAAGTTTATTTAAAATCTTAGATGCCACGCCCTCGTTACGTTTAAAAATCAAAAAAACCCTCATAAAATCGTATTCGTATACCATGTGCCCATTTGAAAAATGGGATTAATGGGGTTAATAACTTTGTCAGAATGTATGTATGTACGTTATGTTGATATCCTGTTGTTGGATACTTAATTCGACCGGTTAGGCTCTGCGAACTAAGTCCCCAAAACATTAAGTCCCAAAAAAAAATAAATTAATAAGACCCCAAAAATTTGAGGTGTTATTTCATAATGAAATAATACCCCAATCTTATTTACGAAATAAGTCCCCAAAAGCTAAAATGAAATAGGGCCCCAAAATTGGGGTATTATTTCATAATGAAATAATTCCCCAATTTAAATTATGAAATAAGTCCCCAAAATACGGAACCAAATTTGGGGAGTTATTTCATATCGAAATTTTAATTATGAAATAAAGCCCCAAATCTTATTTTTTTATTGGTGTTTTCATTTATATATTTCACGTATTCTCTTTTCATAAGTATCTTTTTATACCCTGTGCCCATTTGAAAAGTGGGAAAACAGGGTTAATAACGTTATCAGAATGTATGTAACAGGCAGAAGGAGGCGTGGCAGACCCCAAAAAGTATATATATTCTTGATCAGGGAGACAAGCTGAGTCGAGCTGAGTCGGAGACAAGCTGAGTCGATATAGCCATGTCCGTCTGTCTGTCCGTTTGTATGAACGCGTCGATTTCGGAAACTACAAAAGCTAGAGATGCCGTTTTGGTTGCTATAGGCAGGTGTATTTAAGTTTATTTCAAATCGTTGAAGCCACGCCCCCTTGACGCCCAAAAAACAATAAAAATCACATAACCTCGAATTTTTAACACAAAAAGTTGAATAACAAGCGTAATATTGAACATGTATTATATTTAACTATCCTAAAAAGCGCATTGAAATCGGTTAAGAAACACAGGAGATATAAGCTTCACAATAGTTGAACTTAAAAGTTCAAAAACAAGAGTAATATTAATCATAGAATGTTGTTATTTGGTATAAACGCTCTTTTTTATTATATTTATTTTATTACTATTTATTTTATTACTCTTCTGAAAAGCGCATTAAAATCGGTTAATAAACAAAGTAGATATAAGCTACGCAATTGCCAGCGCAGCGTAGCTGGCCCACGTAATAAGGGAAGAAGTTCTGCTGATACGCTTAGTGTGACAGTTTTATAATATTCTATATAAAATAAAAGGCACATGGTATTCTACAGTCGGGCCCGTCCGACTGATCTGTCCCGTCCAACTGATCTGTACCGTCCGACTGATCTGCCCTGTCCAAATTTTTTTAAATGTACATGATTTATTTTTAGTTAAATAAAAACTTGCATATGGCTTTCAAAAACTTTTCTGCAATAAGGGCACTTGAAATGCTCCACGTTTTTTGCAATTGTGTCCGCTTGTAATTTTAAAATACAAATTGAACAAGTTTTTAAATGTTTGCATGGCAAAAATAAAATATTTGAAACCAAATCCAAACAAATCATGCATTTTCGATCGTCAGTTGTTGCTGGTGAATTAATTATTGCTTCTTCCTCTGCAGTGTCATCTTTAACGGAACCATCTTCGTTTTCCTCTAAAATGTTATCCTTATACACCACCTGAGAAAGAAAGAAAGCTGCATTTAACTTGCCTTGTTCCAATAGAAATAATGCTTCTTGAATCTATTGTCCTTATCGATATTTCACTTTCGCCTTTTATTTGTTGTTGAACCGCCACTATCAGTTAGTTGACAAAATTGGCGACTTTATTCCGCGTCGCGAATAACCTTTACAAATTTGAAGAAATTGCCATTTGGCATCGCAGAATGCCCTAAAACTCCATTGTATGCTTTCGCAGCTGCTGTTGTGCGAATATTTTCCTTGTATACTCTAAAGTTCGTGCAACCACCTAAAACATTTAACAACATTTAAATATATTTAAAAAATACAAAAAAAAAAACGCGCGAATTTTTCAATAAATATTAATATTTAAATATTTTTCAATATTTACTTTACTACAAATTCACATTTTCGCCTGTGGCTCTAAGATTAAAACAAACAAACAAAACTTACTTCGTCAAAGAATTGAATATATATGTATAACCAGTGGCTGGTTAAAGCAACCTTTTGGAACTATTTTAAAAGTTCCGTCTATTAGGAACTTTCTATTCGCCGGTGGTATATTTTCTTGTATGCCTCTTATTACTTTTAAAAATGAAAATATGCAAAAAGCTTGTTTCTCCTCTTCAAAAATGCAAGCTGTATAAAACGGCAGCGGATTTAATGTGTCCTTTGTGAGTCCAAACGATGTCCATATGGATGCTAAATGCCTCTATAACTTGGAGAGGGCTTTGAGGTGAAGTCACAAAAGTTTTTGCAACGATAAGTTGTAAACCTCGTCGTATTTTGCCAAATTGAATGCTTTGTGTATTTTCTTGAAACCCACGGTTATTTATTGTTACATAACATAATCGAAAAAAGTTTATAATTCAATACCTTTCGCAAGTACTACGGTAAGCTGAGCGTACGCAACTAATCGCACTGCTTTCTGCTCCCAGGACGCTTGCCACACTTGAAAATGGCTGTTTGATATCATTTAATGACATTATTTTTAAATACGATTCTTCCTCATGGTCATGGTTATGATCAATGTATTTTTTATCACGTTCACAAGTACCATTTTCTAACAGATTGACCCTGGCATGTCACGTTTTTTGTCTGCATTCCAATTTAATTACTTTCTTGTATTGAGATTTTTTAATGTATAACATTTTTTGTTCTTTAATGAAATACAAATTGCCTGTTCGGCATAAACCACTTATTTTTTCGCACTCCATATATGTATTAAGTTTGAGGTTCACGTCCACTTCGCGCAATGTAAATAACCAAACTGAGCAACTAACTCAAAACTTATCACCGAAATCATTTTTAAAACGGTAGTTTTGCTCATCTGTACAGAAATCATGCAGATAAGACCATTAACTGTTCTTTGACTATTTGTGACATTCTAGCAAAATAAGAAAAACTAAATAAGTCCCCAAAATTTTTTTATTTTTGGGGAGTTATTTCACTATGAATAAAGTCCCCAAATTTAATTGGTGAAATATGAAAAACGAAATAAGTCCCCAAAATTAAGTTTGGGGACTTATTTCATTTCTTATTTTTGGGGAGTTATTTCACTATGAAATAAGTTCCCAAATTTTGTTGCAAACATTTTTTTCAAAAAAAGAAATACCCCAAATTTAATTTAAAATTGTTGTTGATACAAACAAATATACAAATTTTTGGGGACTATTTTCATTTTTTTTTTTTTTTGACTTAATGGTTTGGAGACTTGGTTCGCAGAGTCGAGCGGTTAAACTAGTTAAATTACGTTACAATGACTATCAAAACCTAAAGTAAAGGCTCTCCTACTGTCAGTTACGTAGTGTATTAATAAAGAAGACTCTTAGATAATTTTTGCTTGAACAATCTTCGAACTACTGACTGGAATAGTATTCATGTATGAATTCCAATACATTCCTATTTGCAGTTTTCTATTTATATACGCATTTACATTTTCAGGTATTTAAAACATTTGCACGGTTTTTACCTAAGTAAATAAATGGAATTTTTAATAGAATCTAAAAAGTGATATCATGGCTTCCACACATTTGTAATAAGAAAAATTTGCACGGGGCAAATCAGTCGGTCGGGCCCCACTGTATAATACCCTGTACCCTATATTATATTATATATATATTTTTATAAAACTGTCATACAAAACGTAGCAGCAATTCTTCTTCCTTTTTTTGTGTGCGCCTTAACGGCTGCACTGCCAGAGGGCGAACGAGGCAATGCATTGCAATGCCTGCCATATTGTTTCGTCAATCTCCTATGTTTATTAACCGATTTCAATGCGCTTCAGGGTAGTTAAATATAATAGAAGAGAGTATATATATTGAATAACAACGTTGTATGTTTAAATTTATGCTTGTTATTCGGTTTTTATTTATGAGGGCGTAAATGGGGCGTGGCATCAAAAATTTGAAACAAACTTCATTTGCGTATTAGGTAGACCTACCAACTACTGCAAACATAATTTACATAAATAGATTAGAGTCTCTAAAATTAGTGAATGTATTTTAATTATGTTTATTGTAGGCGGAAGGGGCGTGGTATCCAGGATTTAAAATAAACTTGATCTGCGTATGGTGTACACCTTTCAAAAATTACCAAAACGGCTTCCCTAGCTTTTGTACTTTCCGAGATCTACGCACTCATCCAGACGGACGGACATACAGACAGACATGGCTATATCGACTCAGCTCGTCTCCCTGATCAAAAATATATGGGCATTTCCACAGTGGCAAACAGGACAATTCGTACGCGTTCAAAGCAAAACCAGTAAGGACGGAGCTACAGTCGGACGCAACCGACTGTAGGAGACCCTGTACTTTGTGTATTCTCCGCTGTTTCTTTTCCGATCGTAATGTAATTCACAGCATCGATGGGGATTGTCATAGACTACGTACATGCCACATCCCAAATCTTTTGCTTCAAAACTGAAGCTTTAAAACTGTAAACTGTAGCTAAATTGGTTTTTCGATTAGCGGAGCAATGAGAGGAGTTATCAAAAAATCCAAACAAAGTTGATATGATTGCTGCATAGGAGAACCTAAATGCCCAAAAATGGTATTTCTAGCTTTTATAGTCTGCAAGATCTAGGTGGCTTCTTTGTCTGATCTATCTTCGCTGTTTCTTATTCGTTCGTAATGTAATTCACAGCATTGATGGATAATGCCATAGGCTATGTACATGCCAAATCCCAAGTCTATAGCTTTTAAACTGTGGTTGCAGTGGCGCTTACATACATTTATAAAAACAATTTACTGCTGTATAACTTCGCTGTTTCTTCTCTTTTTGTAATGCAGTTCACAGCATCGATAGATAATTCAATAGGCTACTTACATGCCAAATTAAAAGTCTGTAGCTCTAATATTGTGGCTGCAGTTGCACATAAATTCATTTTGAAAAACATTGTCTATTGCATATCTTTGCTATTTCTATTTCAAACCATAATTTAATTTAAAGCATCGGTGGACAATGTCATAGACTACGCACATGCCAATTTGCAAGTCTCTAGTTTTATTATTGTAGCTGCTGTGGGTGTGTATAGTTTATGAGATTTTTGAGGTAGGTGTAGATTTTTGATTATTCGCGGATGAAGGAGGCGAGATATTAAAAGTTCGAAACAAACTTGATCTGCTTGCATTAGTTGACTACCTAAATCCGGAAAGGTGGTGTCTTTAGCTCTTATAGTTGCTGATCTAGGTGCTCATACGGACAGACGGACAGACGGACGGACGGACATGGCTATATCAACTCAGCTCGTCGTCCTGAGTCAGAATATATATACTTTGTGGGGTCTACCACGCTTCCTTTTGCCTGTTACACACAGCTGTCATTTGCACTAAACAAATTAATAGACCCTTTTACTTTTTTAAAGTACAGGGTCTAAAAATGCCAAAAAAAAAACATCAAATTGACAAAAAATGCAAGTGCGCGAATTTGCATTCGAATATTTTGAAAACTATAATAGATTATAATAGATTTTTTAAAAAATTTGTTAAATTTGAATATTTCTTAATGTTAAAAATGTTAAAAATATAATTTTCAGCAACTTTTAATTTTTTGGGCGCGGTGGACCTTTCTGTGAAAATGCCCATATATAGTTTGTGGGGTCTGCCACGCCTCCTTCTGCCTGTTACATACATTCGCACAAGGTAATAAACCCTGTTTTCCATTTTTCAATGGGCACAGGGTATAATAAAGCAATGCAAAATAATATTCCCGTTTTATTAAGTTAAATTTGAATCAGCAAATTTTAAATAAATGTGAAGGATATTTATACAATAAATCCGTTAGCAATAAACATACCTGTGTATAAGACAACACAAACAAGTAAAACCAACAAGGACGGAACAGATCAGTCGGACGGAAGGCTACAGTCGGACTTAGCCGACAGTGGGAGACCCTGTACTTTGTGTTTCTCGCAAACTATATGTGCAGAGGCACCATTTCTTAATTGAATTTTGATACCTCCCCACTAAAACCCGCTAACTTCAAGATACCACAGTTGCCAAAATATTAAAGCTTCAGACTTGTAATTTGGCATGTGCGTAAACTGTATTAGGATCTGATAAGAAACAGCGAAAAAAATACATAACATAAATTTTGCTCGATTTGGCACTCACAATCAGTGGTGCAGTGATAAATGATACACAAAGTACAGGGTCTCCTACTGTCAGTTACGTGCGACTGTAGCTTTCCGCCCAACTGATCTAACCCGGCGTTACTAGCTTAAATTGAGATTTTAATAGTATGTATCTTATTTTATTTTAAAATAATCAGTAATAAGATTTGTATAAGTATAATACAAATACTATTGTTATGTACCTTGTTTTATAAGTAAGCCCACGTTTCACTTATATAGTATTTCACGAGAAGCAATTCCCTATTACATTCAGTCGTCATTGTGCGCAAACTACGCTTAATTCCAATTGAGTAGCTGTGTCCACAATTTGGACTATGATGATCGCGTGTGGGGTTGAAATTGCGTCGGTGCAAAGAACTGAATTAACGTAAATTGATTGCGGTCCGCCGTTATACTCAGCAGTGCGATTTTATAGCGGAAACCTTGATTAGTTAGTTAAATCTTGTTTTAGTAATTTAAAACAAAGTAATGTATTAAATTTGTACATTTTTTCGAATCTATAAAAACTGTCTGTATCTGTTAGAAATGGGAAATCACTTGACTGCATTGCCAAATGGTTAAAGTCCATTACACAGTACTATAGTAACTATTAGAACTGCAACAATGGAAAGTGTAGTATAACCCTATTAGCTGGTTTACTGAGAGGTTTGTTTTAATTGCCTCCAATCCCTCTATCTTTAGATATAACTATTATCTGCTGCACTTCAGAGGGCTCGTCAAACCACTATATTATGCACACATTCATTGTATGCACAATTATTATCTGAATATCCCACTGGACCATTGAGCGATAGTACGCTAAAACTGCGAATCGAATGTATCCCAAAACTATCGCACTCGGTCGCATCGAAGCGCTGTTGTTTTTGTTTTAAATTGTCGTGTTTTCTTATGTCGTTCGTTCTCTGTGCAGCCGCGACGTTTTTCGATAAAGGTTTGCAAACGATTTGTTCACCGAGTTGCGAAATATATAATAGATAATAATAAATAGTGAATATGCGAACTACGTGCATTTATCATGTAGTGCCGTTTTAGCACAAATATCCTTAGCGTCATTTTTTAAACCAATTATATACACAATTTCAAACGCATGTACGCTAAGAACTTAAGAAATATAATTCTATGTATTTACTGATAAATACGCAAGCCACACACATGGGTAATTGTTGCATAAATGATGGATTCCGACAGGTGAGCCATGGAGGCAATAATGTCAAATTCTGGTGGTCTATATAAGTCACTACAATGAAAAAGTTGTTGCATCAATTATTTTTAAATCACCAAACAGCAAAAATTTTGCTTCATAAAGGATTAAGCACATCTATGTTGTGAAATATTTCTATATATTTACTTTAAATATGGCTGCTCTAGCTCTTATAGTTTCCGCAATCAACGCTCGTCGCCTGATCAAGAATATATATACTTTTTATGTAAATACTATGTACCACGCCTCATTCTGTCTGTTACACATTCTTCCAAAGTTATTCATCCTGGTATTACCCATTTCTAATGAGTACATGATATAGAAATCGACCAGTGATCATGGTAACATACAAACAGTCAGAAGGACATGGCTAAAACATATATCATTAAACCTTCGTGCACATTCTACTAACCCTCTAACGGGTAATACCGTCTACAGACGGTCTCCAGTTTTTGGCGTTCAGCGATCAAAATGTTGATTTTTTTGAATCAATATAAATTGATATATCTTTACAATTAAATTTCCATTCTTTTAAGGTATATTTAATCACATTTCACCCACGCATTCAATTACAATCATCGTCTGAATTAAAAAATTTGAAAAAAACTCAGAAAAAAATACCCCTTGACAAAAGTAGTTTTTGCACAAAATAAAAAATATTTAAACTTTTCCAATATACTCCGGATTTTTTTACTGATAGCTCAGACAATATATTTATTGAAATAAATTATTTGGTAATGCATTAAATGATGTAATGCATTTAAATGATCGACAATATGGATACACTCGAGAGTTTGCGCGTTAGAGGGTTCTATGGGAGCTATAGGATATAGTCGGCCGATGTGACCAATTTTTTTACAGTATATTTAAATTATTTTTTTTAGATTTTTGGAGTAAATTTCATAACGATATCTCTACTACAAGTATTTATGGCCGCGACAGTGCACTCGCAAGCAGCGCAGTCAGCACAGGCAGCGCAGTCGTGATTTTTTACGCTCAGCCCGGCAAGACCGTCTGTATACGGTCAAAAGTTTTTTCCACCTGGCGGGCGTTCTAATCAATATTTTGGGATGAAATTCAACTTTGTACGACCATTATTTCGAGTTTGCCCGTTAGAGGGTTAATATAACACAATTTAAAAATGAGCCTAAAAGTATGCTTCTATAGCAATAAAAGCAATTTATTTAAGCTGGGAGCAAAGTAAAAGCTCGAAATTTCTTTGTATTGGAGCTCGGTAATACCGAGTCTGTATACCATATAAGATCTACAATATTAATATGTTATATAACATCACTCAATTAGAATAATTTTGTGCTAATCTATGTAAGTAACATATCGAGTGTCATAACTCAAAAAACGCGATTTTGAGTACAATGACGGTGACATCTAACTGATGTTGTTATACCCTGTGCCCGTTTGAAAAATGGGAAAAACAGAGTTAATAACTTTGTGCGAATGTATGTAACAGACCAGGAGGCGTAGCAGACCCCACAAAGTATATATATTCTTGATCAGGGAGACGAGATGAGTCGATTTAGCGATGTCTGTCTGTCTGTCCGTCCGTCTGTCTGTCTGTCCGTCTGTCTGTATGAACGCGTCGATTTCGGAAATTACAAAAGCTAGAGAAGCCGTTTTGGTTGCTATAGGTAGGTATATACCATACGCAGATCAAGTTTATTTCAAATTGTTGATGCCACGCCCTCTTTACGGCCAAAAATCAATAAAACTCACACAACCTCGTGGTTTTTACCATAAAAAGTTAAATAACAAGCGTAATATTAAACATAAAAGATTGTTATTTGGAACATAAGCTCTCTTGTATTATATTTAACTATCCTGAAAAGTGCAGTAAAATCGGTTAAGAAACACAGGAGATATAAGCTTCACAATAGTTAAACTTAAAAGTTTAAAAACAAGCGTAATATTAATCATAGAATGTTGTTATTGTTAAAAAAAAAAATACTCTCTTACATTATATTTAACTGTCCTGAAAAGCACATTGAAATCGGTTTATAAACAAAGGAGATATAAGCGTCCTAATATTGCATGAGTCACAACCAAGCGCAGCCGCTATACGTGTGGGAATAGCGTGCGAGAGGGATGGCAATACCAACATGTTGCTTAGCATGTTGCGTATATGTGAATATTTGAACATACAAAGTTAAATAGCAAGCGTAATATTGAACATAGAATATTGTTATTCGGAACTTAAACTTTTTTTTTTATTATATTTAACTATCTTGAAAAGTCCATTTAAATTTAATTAAATTATATACTGTATTTGCGAGCGCGCAGCGCTAGCTTTGGCACAGGGTATAAGACAGTCGGGCCCGTCCGACTGATCTGCTCCGCCCATTCTGGTTTTTATTTTTGGATAGTCCGATCTATGCAGAAGCAAATGCAAAAGGAATGAAAAAAAATATCTATTCTTACGCGACAAAGGATCATACACAGCGAGCAAGGTGTACAATCATCATGACGAAAACTGCTGTGTAGGCATCGTCAAGCAAAATTATGAAAAGGAGATGCATACCCATATACAATTAAATGGTTATTCCAAAAAATTTAATGAAATTATTTTAAGTGAAGTTGCACCCAGTATTGAGTCCATAACAGCAAGAAAAGAAAACACGATTTTTTGCACCTTGCTAAATCAATTGAACCTTTTACTAACTAAAACCAGTAAGAACGAAACTACAGTCGAACGTAACCGACTGTAGTAGACCCTGTACTTTGTGTTTTCTTGTTTCGCCAAATCTCGTGTATTTACCATTAAAACTATAGCTTTAAAATATAAAACTGTTGCTAAACTGTTTTTCAATTAGCGGACCAATGTAAAGAGTTATCGAAAAACTAAAACAAACTTGATCTAATTGCCGCATAGGAGAACCTAAATAGTAAAAAAAAATGGTATTTTTAGGTTTTATACTTTGTAAGAACTAGGTGGTTATATTTTTATACCCTGTGCCCATTTGAAAAATCTCGGGGGCTGTCTTATACCCTGTACCAAAGATCAGCCTTGCTAGTACAGTATTCTAACTTGGCTAAATCCATCCATTTCTAATAATGAATTGATGGCGGATAATTGTTCCATTTTTAGGTATGATCGGCCTTCGCGTGGTGGTGGTGTATTAGTTGCTGTTAATTCGCATCTTCAATCTGAATTAATTGTTCACAATTTTTCTAATATTGAGGTAATCGCCGTTAAAATCTTCTTACCATCTCGTATCCTTTGTATTGCTTGCTCATATATTCCTCCTTGTTCTGATGTAGGTTTATATATATTACATCAAACATTTATTAATGAAATTTTAGCACAGGTAGGAGATAGAGATATGTGTATTGTATTAGGCGATTTTAATCTTCCTGAGATTTCATGGTCATTCTATCAAAATACTACATATGTTCTACCCTCAGCTCAGCATGATTTTTTAGACAAGCTTTTCGACCTTTCTCTTTTTCATATGAACTCAGTATCTAATTCCTTGAACAGAATACTTGATCTCATTTTCACTAATGATTTCAGTGTTCTAAATGTCGTAAGGGTTTTGCCATTAGTGGAGCCTGAAGATTCTTTCCATCCTACTTTAGAAATCTCACTTTCGATCACTAAATCTATCTCTATTCAATCTCGAATTTCTAACAATCCGCGTCGATGTTTTCGTAAAGCAAATTATGATTTACTTAATCAACTGATTTTTGCAACTGATTGGAGTATTTTATATGAGATGAACGACATAAACCTCGCTCTAATCTATTTTTATGAATTATTGAATTCTTTATTTGATATTTGTATTCCAAATTCCGTAATCCGCTTATCCGTTTCACGTAAACCACCTTGGTTTACTCCTGAATTATCTAAGTTAAAAAATACCAAGTCTAAATATTTTAAAAAGTTTAAACGGACTGGATCTTGTTTATACTTTTCAAAATATTGTGTTGCCAAATCTAGATTTAATTTATTAAATACAAAATGTTACAACAATTACCTAATCCGTTGCAAACTTCAATTTTCGCGTGATCCTAAACAATTCTATTCTTTTGTAAACTCTAAACGTAAGTCCTCATCCCTACCCTCTTCATTCCACTTTAATGGTATCAGATCAGTCGATGACTCGTCTGCTTCTGACTTATTTGCTTGTTTTTTCCAATCAACCTATTCCTCTACAACATTTTCGCAAACACCCTACCCTTATCACATATACCCTATCAACTCTGTATGTTCCCTTACTATCTCCGACGAATCTCTTCTCTCATCTATTAGTTCTTTAAAATACTCTTATTCTCCCGGTCCTGACAATATCCCAACCTGTGTTCTAAAAGAGTGTTGCGTTTCTCTATGTCAACCTCTACTTAAACTTTTTAACCATTCAATAAATTCTTCAGTTTTCCCGTCTTTATGGAAAGAATCTTTCATTATTCCACTTCACAAAAAGGGGTGTAAGTCGGATGTATCGAACTACAGAAGTATTGCAAAGTTGTCGGCTATACCCAAATTGTTTGAAAAAATAATTACGTCAACTTTGCAACACTTTTGTAAGTCAATTATTTCCCCTTCTCAACATGGCTTTGTTAGGTGTAGGTCAACTACAACTAATTTGTTAGAATTTAGCTCATTGGTTCATGAAGCATTTTTTAACAAAATGCAGACTGACGTCGTGTATACTGATTTCAGTAAAGCATTTGACACAGTCAATCACGATCTTCTTCTTCATAAGCTGGATTTATTAGGATTTCCTTCATTTCTCTTAATATGGATTTCCTCCTATTTAAAGGATAGAACCCAAAGAGTTTTGCTCAGAAGTCATACTTCTCAGTCTATAAGCGTGTCCTCTGGTGTTCCCCAAGGTAGTCACTTAGGCCCGCTTTTGTTCACTTTGTTTATCAATGATCTACCCTTATCCGTGTTTTATTCTAAAATTCTTATGTATGCAGATGACGTTAAACTCATACTTTCTTTCAAAGAGTCCTCCTCCAGCTACCTTCTGCAAGATGACTTGAATTCTGTGTAAATAAATAAATAAATAAATTATCAAATTAAATTAAATTTAAAATATATTTTAAATCTAATTCAATTTATATTCAATTATATCGGTCCATTATTAAAAGAATTATGATTAATTAAAGATATTTGTTTTTTTTTTTTAATTTAATTTTGATGTATATGTAAGTAGTAGTGGGCTATGCTACATATAATAATATCCCGATATACCATTGGCCTCCTCGTGGTGATCCCTGGGTATCGATTATATTTATTAATCGTTACCGGATTCGAGCGGCGAAATAATATAAATAAAATATTTTTATTCAACATAGAAAGTTGTTATTCGGAATATAAATTGAATTAGATTCAAAATATATTTTAATTAGAATACTGTACTAGCAAGGCTGATCTTTGGTACAGGGTATAGGACAGTCGGGCTTGCCCGACTGTCATGTCTTGCGGGCGATAGCCCGCGAGATTTTTTTAATCTGACTTCATGCACCAGTTTCGAGGTGATGGTACAGCTGCTTATGGCTCTAATGGCTGCCTGGCTGTCCGAAAAGATCGCGATGTTCCTTTTCCGATAGCCGCGATCAAGATTGAAGTCCGCACACCTGCTCAAGGTGCATACTTCAGCTTGGAATATGCTAATGTATTTGCCTAGTGGTTCATGGTACTTTAGCCGGGGTCCTGTCACCCCCAGGCCGGTGCCTAGTTGTGTCAGTGTGCCGTCAGTGTTCCATTTTATGGTGTGCTTCTTCATTGGGTGGATTTCCTCGAGAATAGTCCACTCCTTCTTGTCGCAAAGATGGGTATCGAAATGTTGCACTATGGGGAAAAATACCAGATTTTGTGGCAATAATTCATTTTTCAAAGTTCGCGAAATTCACTTTTGATTGGAGGGACTTATTCAAATAATAGCAATCTGTAATGTTACGTACCAGGAATGTTAACAGAGCGAGCCGCTGTTAAGTTAACAGCTGTTAAAGTCGGCTATCGACAACTGTCAACACATGCTGAGCAAAAGTTGAATTTTTAGAGCAATTTAAAAATTGTAAATTACCATAAAATAACGCGTAGATTTGCAATTCTTAAATATGAAACGGAAGCGGAATAGTTTATACTAAGAGTTTGTGATTGTACATCCTTTAAAAAATACCTGCTGTTATTGTAGTTATGTGTTGTTGTTAGCCATTTAAATTGTAAAAATTTTTTATGGAATCTGGTGTTTGAAGAGGTATACAAAAAAAAAACATCCGAGTCCATTCATGAAACATGTTGTATATTGTAAACCAATTAATTCTTTATAAATAACATTAGTTTGCAAGTGCGTAGGCCCTGCCCATATTGAGAAATTACATTTTTTAGGTCACAACCTCACTGTTGAAAATTCAGTGTTGTTCGAAAAATTGAGGTTAGTAACTTCGACAAATGGAAAAAAGAGTGCAATACTAAATTACAATGTAGCAGCAACTATATGCACCTATAGCGATTATATTTATTGTATTTATTTCATAATTTTTTTAATTTTACATGAATTTCTGCATGAATACAACATACTATTTGTTTCTAATAGGCGGGCCACGCCTAAACGTTATAATTTAATTGTTTCTAAGGAAATTGGTGATGCCACGCATACTTCTTAATTAACCGCATTAATTTGATCATAAATGTCCAAAAAACAAAAATCGTGTCGTTAGTATATAAGAAATACTAGTTTTTTTTTATGTAACTTACTCTAACTTCTTTGTTTATTGACCGATTTTGTTGTAATTTACACCACTTCTATATAGTATATTTAGCTATGTGTAAGCAAAATTTTGAACTTCTATGTTTAGTACTATGGTAGCTATAGCGTTTTTATTTTTTTGTAAAGCATTTTAAGGCGGAAGAAGGCGTGGCATCTAAAATTTGAAATACACATTTTTTGTGTATGCTATTTACCTAACAATATTAAATGAAACTATGTTAAAAAAGGATTCACAAGTACAGGATATTGGTGTCCTTACTTCTTAAAAAGGGCGGTACCATGCCCATTTTTTTATATAAGTGCATTTTAATCTACAAAGCTCAAATCAAAAAACAAAATTTGAAAAATTTGCTTCGTTTTCGAGTTATTAATTAATGCTTCAAAATCTGGTATTTTTCCCCATAGTGTGTTGCTTGAATATATATTCGGCTTCCATCTCATCTCTCGGTAGAGATATTATAGGGATAGTCTTAGCTACCTCATGAAGCTCTCTGCAGCTTAGGATACCTTCGCTTCCTCGCCAGTCTAATGAGAGTAGCTTTTTGTTGTAGTTTGACCACCGTGTCTAAGGGTGTCAATTCCATCAGTACTTCAAGCGCTTGTGTCGGGCAGGTGTGCATTGCCCCTGTTATACACGTACAAGCTAGCCTTTGAAATCTTTGGAGCTGCTTTTTTGTAGTGACGAGTTGAGCTCTGTCGCCCCATGCAACAGCTCCATAAGTGAGCATTGGCCTTACTATTGCTAAATAAAGCCACCGGATAATTCTTGGGGCGGTGCCCCACGATTTACCGGCTATGCTTCTGCACGTGTACAGTGCCCTAAGACACTTATCCACCGTGCTCCCAACATGTGTAGCGAAGTTCAGTTTACTATCTAGAGTTACTCCTAGGTACTTAGCTTCCCTGCTTGTTCCTATAGTATACCCTGCTAGCCTTATTTGTTTCATTCTCTGTAATTTATATCGAGCCCTTCTCGCGAAAAAGACGTAACCAACATTTTTTCGATTTTCGGTTTTTGACGCAATTATGTTCATAATCACCCAACTCATCTACACAAAAAATTTCATAATTTTATCTTGCGTATTTACTGAGATATCAGCCTGTCAATTATATCGCAAGCGCCAGATTTGCTGCGAATTTCAGACGCGTTCTCGTGAAAAAAACGTTCTCCTGTAAAATTTGCTTTTGTTGGTTACGTTTTTTTCGCGGGAAGGGCTCGATATCTTCTGGTAAAAGGGACTATAACGGTTTTTGATGGATTGAGGTTGAGCCCAACCTCCTCACACCATTCCTTTGTCACCTTTAATCCAAGTTGTACAATATCGCAGAGTGTTTCTTCGAACTTGCCTTTTGCTATAATAACAATGTCATCGGCGTAGCCTTGACATTGTATTCCCTTTTCAATAAGTCTGAGGAGTAGTTCATCCACTAATATGCTCCATAGCAGTGATGACAGTACTCCTCCCTGTGGGCAACCCTTCTTTGTGGCAACCGTGACAGTGCTGTCACCATTGGTTGCCGTGGCTAGTCTAGATTCCAGTAGTGAATGTATCCACTTGCTGGTGGTTGTATCTAGACCTCTCCTATCTAGGGATGCCTTGACTGCATCGTGTGATGCGTTGTCAAAGGCCCCTTCTATGTCAAGGAATGCGCAGATGGCAACTTCCTTGTTATTTATGGTAGTTTTCAAAGAATTGCACAACTGATATAGGGCTGTGTCCGTGGAGCGCCCTGCTCTATATGCATGCTGGTTTGCCTGCAACGGACACTGCTTTAATAGAGTGCATCTAATCCTATTATCTACCAGCTTTTCCAGCGTTTTCAGAAGAAACAAAGTTAAGCTGATAGGTCTAAAAGCCTTTGGATTAGTTATATCTTTCTTCCCGGCCTTGGGGATGAAGACAACTCTCGCCTTATCCCAAGCACTTGAAATGTATCCTAGCGTTAGACTACTAATCATTACTCTTGTTAGACTAGGTAGCAAAATATCTAGTCCCTGCTGCAAAAAGGATGGGGAAATACCATCTAGACCTGGAGACTTGAAGGGCTTAAATGTACCGACTGCCCATTTCAGCCTCCCTATTGTGACTACATCTTTAGCGGTACTCATATCCGTAGCACTCGGCCTTGTCCACCCATCTAAGCTCATTCCAGGGTCGTTGGTTTGAACGCTTCTTGGGAAGTGTGTGGCAAAGAGGCATTGGAGTCTGTCGATATTGTTGACAGTGAAGCTGCCATCGCCTTTCTTGATAGCCATGTTTGGATCTGGCTGTTTCCTTGAGAGGGCCTTGTGGATTCTGGCACCTTCCTGCGTAGATTCAATAGCCTCACAGAAGTCCCTGTAGTTCTTCCGTTTGGCTCGCCTGATCTCTTTATTATAAGCTGTCAGGCTATCCTTATAGCTGCCCCACTCCCCCGTGTTCTTTGCCCTGTTAAAGAGGTGACGAGTGGTGATACGGAGCTTTTCAAGGCATCCATTCCACCATGGGGCGTCTATTTCTTTCCTTGGCTTACCTAGGGGACAGTTGCATTGAAATGCGTCCGCTATACTGCTATTTATGATGCCTACTGCTGTCTCTAACTCCAGTGGGTATTTAGGGATGCTCCTTCCATCCCTGGAGAGATTAAGCTCTAGGCTTTTCCTATAGTCAACCCAGTTTGTCTTACGTGGGTTGCGAGTTGGAAGGCTAACTCCTGTGCTCATCTTTACCGTGAACCTGATGAGCTTGTGATCCGACATGGACTCCTCGAGGGAGACATGCCAGTCTTTTAGAGATTGCCCTAATGCCCTGCTGGCTAGTGTGAGATCTAGGACCTCACTTCGTATTCTATTTACGAATGTCGGCACTGCACCGACATTGCATATTTCTAAGTCATTGTTTATTATGAAATCTAAGAGGCACTCACCCCTGCTGTTTGTGTCTGTGCTGCCCCATATAGTGTGGTGTGCATTTGCATCACAGCCGACTATTATGGGCAGCTTCTTTTCCTTACCGTATTTCACCAGTCTCTCTACTTCTGGGGGCGGGCAGGTTCCTTCGCCGGGAAAATATGCCGACACGAAAATTGTGTCGGGTGCCCCGCTCATGGCCACCATGATCGGGACGCAGTCACGGCTTAGGAATTCTGAAAGTATGGTGTAATTAATACATCTTCTTACCATAATACAGGCCCGAGGAGATTCCTCCCTCTCATCGCTGATTACCTTCGACGCTTTTGTGTACAGGCCTTTTATTCCCTGTTTTACCCAAGGCTCCTGTACCAGGGCTAGTCCAAGCTGTTGTTGGGTGAACATCCTAGCCAAAACAGCGGATGCCGCCTTGGCGTAGTGGATGTTCGCCTGTACTAGCCCAATTTGAGCGGCGGGGGTCGCCATCTATAGTTCGGGCTCCCCCTCCTCGTGCGGTGGGCTTGGAGCCTCGCCGCCACAGAGGACCATTGTGGTCTCTGCCTCATCCAGACCTAGTTCCTCGGCCAGCTCCTGGGATGACATGGGCGGATGGTCGACATCCATGTCATCTGCCGGTTCAAGGGTGACGTCAGCCTGGTCGTCATCCTCGGCAAGGTCGTCTGCCCCTGACCTGGAATTGTCGGCTGCTGGTTGGGCGGAAGCCAGTGCCTCTGCAGCCATCCGAGCCGCTGCCGCTGCCGATGTAGATGGGCCATCGTATGGTGTTGCCGTCGCAGCAGAAGCTGTTGCCTCGGCTTGCGCCTTGGCCGATGCAGCCCTTTGTGTGGGTGCAGCTGCCTCCA
Organism: Hypselothyrea guttata; assembly: GCA_035045125.1. Lineage (NCBI taxonomy): Eukaryota > Metazoa > Arthropoda > Insecta > Diptera > Drosophilidae > Hypselothyrea > Hypselothyrea guttata. The sequence goes on from JAWNNJ010001889.1 coordinate 69,206, forward strand.
CTGCAGCAGTTGTTGCTCTCCAGTTTTCAGCTTTCTGAGGCCGCTGACGGAGACAAAGCCGAAACGGAAGGATAATTGATATCCCTCCGCCACGATGTACTCCCGACTTGCCTCGTCAACTCCGACAACCAGAAGAGCGCTCGCTCCCTCGTTTTTCCTGGAGATAAGCTTCCAGGCGTCTACGTCTACATCATTCTGGTTGTTCAGCATGGCCAGAATGTTCGACGTCGTCCTTTCGCTGCTCCTGGGGCAAAAATATCGTGATGTTATGGAGCGACGGTATGTCGTCGCCCAATTTTACCTCCAGGAGTTGTCCTTTCCAGGATTTGAGTTTTGGTACAACCTCACGCAGCCACTCTGCCGCGTGTTGATTGAGGCAATCCACTAGCAAGTAGCCAAAGCGGAAGGTGATGCCTGCAAATCTGATGGAAGTACCCCATCCTGGCTCAGCGATCTCATCCAGGATGGCCTCCTCGAGCGCGGACAAGTCCCCGTGACTGAGGCATACCCGCGGGTAATCCGCGGGTACCACGGCCACCTTAACCCTTTTTGCGGTCTCAGAGTAGGACACGCGGGGTGTGGTGTGCGCTTTTGAGGAGGAAGACCTAATTTTGACAGCCGTTTTTGCTGCCGCTATAGGGGATGGGCTCTGCTCCGAAGGGGGCGAAGTAGCCTCCGCGACGGAGCCCGCCGGACATGCCCGTTTGGGTGTGTCGGTGGGCGGCGTCAGAGTGCTACTCGTTCTCTTCGGTGCTGGAGTGGCTGGAGCGTTCTGCCCCATTTCCGCCCTTGACTCAAGGCACTTGGCTCGCGCCGCCTCAGGAGTCATTCCCTGCTGAAGGTATCTAAGATACCATTTCACCCGCGACCCGCACAGATTCCTTCTATTTGGGTCGTCGAGTGCGCCTGGTTGGCCCCGCGGGGGAAGCGGCTCGTGCTTCCTCTGCCGCGGTTTCCGTTGCGGATGCGGTTGAGCTGCAGGCCGAGATGCCGCCGCATTTACCGTCCGCGCAGGAGTGTTCAACGCAGTGTTGGGTGTGAGGATGCTAGCCTTTGTGGCAAAAAATTGTCATTAGGTCCTTGGCTACCCAGAAAACAGCGACGACATCATGCAAGTCGGCCATGTCTGCGCCCTTCTGAGTGCTGAAAAAAACAAGCGGAAGCTAAAATTAACGGTAAAGTTGATGGAAACTTTGGAAATGATAATGTTAAATGATTTCACGGACGAAAATTTGCAGTTTTTATACAATTTAATAAAAAAATATGGCCGGTGCAGATCAGTCGGACGGGCCCGACTGTAAAATACTCTATATTTTTAATATAATTATATAAAACTGTCATACTACAAAAAATGGCAGACACTAAATAGATTAGTGTCTCTTAAATTTGCGAATGTATTTTATTTTATTCATTGTGAGCGTCAGGGGCTTGGCATCCAACATATGAAATAAATTTGATCTGCGTGTTGTATAAACCAACCTACATGCCAAAAATGGCAGCTCTAGCTTTTGTAGTTTAGAAAATCTAGGCGGTCATACAGACGGACGGACAGACAGACAGACAGACAGACAGGGCTAAATCGATTCAGCTCGTCTCCCTGATCAAAAATATATATACTTTGTGGGGTCTGCCACGCCTCCTTCTGCCTGTTACATACACTGCTCGTCACTTGAACAGCACACTCAGAAAGACCATATTATTTTGTCCATATCTTTTAAACCAGAGGTGCCCAAACTGAGAATACAGAAGAGCAAGCACTAATACACACAAATAAAAACACCAATACATAGACGCAAGCATTTTTTTCGTTTCAATTTGCTGCACTGAAAAAAAATTATGTCAATATTTTTAATGAAAAGATCGTGAAGATCCAATTTGAAACGAGAATAAACATTTTCATTTCAATCAAGAAATATCAACTTAAAATCCACACAACAAATTATTTATATTTTCATTAATTTTAGTTAAATGTGCTCTGCGATTGCGCACATTCTGATCGAAATAAATAAACAGAATTGATTTCGCTCACTGCATGTATTTCGGCAACACAACAACAAAGCGCATGAAATTCCAAGAAAAAAACCCTAGCTTGCGAGAGCACACAGTGGGGGATTTAGCCTCGCTAGCGGCATTTAATTACAGATTTTAATATCATTTTATTAATAATATTTTATGCAAAGAAATTTTTATTTTATTAGCAAAAATGTGTCAATCATTTTTATATCAATTGTAAATATTATTTTTAATTTGTTTATAAAATAATAATGTACAAAAATATTTATATAAAAAATTAAAATATAACAAAACATTTTAAAAAACAAAAGTATTAAAAAGACAATAAAAAAAATTTGTAAAAACATTTTATAAACCTAATAATATTTTGATTTTTCTTACAAGTTATTATTTAAATGCCGCTAGCAAAGCCAAATGGCCCACTGTGGAGCGGACGACGTGTGGCGACGCTGAGTCGAGAGAGCAGGCAGAAATGAGTGGAATGAGAAAAACCAAGGCGATTTGTTTGTGTAATATGCTTTGCTTACGAGAGAGCGCGCTCACACATACGGTGTGGCTGTCCCCATAAGAAAGAGCAACAGCCCTATCTACGGAGCAACGAGAGCTATGGGCTGGGCACCTCTGTTTTAAACAAAATACAGAGGTAGTCATAATTATTTTCTCAAATGAGATTTTCGTGCATGCCTCACTTTCGAAGCCTCGTGTTGTTGTTGTGTGTGATGAAATGCAAAAAAGTTGTTGTTTTTGGATAGTCCGATCTCTCTATGCAGAAGCAAATGCAAAATGAATGAAAAAATATCGGTTCTTACACAAAATATAGGGACGGGGCAGGTCAGTGGGACGGAGGCTACAGTCGGACGTAACCGACCGTAGGAGACCCTTTACTTTGAGTATATGTACATACAAACACAATCAGACGCACACACACTAAGCTACCCGCGTATGCAAGGCACACCACCCCCCCTCTGCCTATTGCGGCAAATTGTCTGTGGCATATGTTCGCTGTTTCTTATCCGATCGAAACAAAACTCACAGCGTCGATAGAGAATGTCATAAACTAGTTAAATACCAAATTGCAAATCAATAGCTTTAAAACTATGACTACGGCAGCTTTTTGCGGTTTGCGTGGGAAGGGGGGGAGGTATCCAAAATCTAAAACAAACTCGTGCTGCTTACTAAATAGGGGAACCTGAATCCCAAATATGGTGTCTCTAGCTCTTATAGTTGCTGAGATCTAGGTGTTCATACAGACACACAGACGGACAGACAGACAGACAGACAGACGGACAGACGGACAGACGGACATGGCTATATCGACTCGGCTTGTCGTCCTGATCAAGAATATATATACTTTGTGGGGTCTGCCACGCCTCCTTCTGGGTGTTACACACATTTCCTCTTTGCACTAAACTAATAGACCCTTTTTACTTTTTTAAAGTAAAGGGTCTAAAAAGAGAAGCATGTAAACTGATGCTTATCAGTTGTCAAAAGTATTTTCACACACTGTATGCGCGTCAAAATTATTTACACAAACTTCATTTAATATTATCGATGTTGAATGTTAACGCAAACCAAAATATTTAATTTATTAGGCAAATGCCTAATTATTGTCTATTTTCTGACAAATTAACTTACATTTAATTTTGTTAATATAAATTAAGAATTTGATTACACAATTTTCAATTGAAAAATGGGAAAAACAGGGTTAATAACTTTGTGCGAATAAACACTGCTCGTCACTTGGATAGCACACTCAGAAAGCCCATATTATTTTGTCCATATCTTTTAAACAAAATAAATAACATTATCAATTTAAAGTTTCTATTTATTGTTTAATTAATATTCTTTGTGGAAAAAATAAAAAAACTAAATTAAGTCAAGCATTGCTTTATAAAATAATTTTAAACATAAATAGTGCATATGTATATAGCACAACAAATACTGTTTATTTGAATAGCACGTTTAAAATAAATAAATATATATAACATTTTTAAAATTTTATAAAATTTTTTTTTATGTATTGATAATATATTTATAAAAAAAAAAACAATTTTTGTAGTGGGTTGAGAACCGTTATTCAACATAACCTCAATATAACCTCAAATTGGGAAGTTTAGCATATATATATATATATATATACAGGGTATATATATATATATGTTATAGTTAAAAAAATTGGCAAAAGCAAAAAAGTTATTAACAATTTTATTAAAAATAATTCGAATTATAGGAATTTGAAACAACGCAAAAGTAGCGCAATTAGTGATACAATCCTGCGGCACGATTTAAATTCTCATGATTTGGTGGACAAAATTGGAGGAAAGCAAGGTGTTAACGCAGGCTATACTATCGAATGGTAGGATATTTTAATAGTTTAACACATTAAATAACTAAAATTAAAAAAAAATTTTTACGGGGCAGATCAGTCGGACGGGCCCGACTATCTTATACCCTGTGCCACAGCTAGTTAAATATACAAGAGAAGGGTTTATGTTTCGAATAATAATACTTATTTTATGTTCAATATTACGCTTGCTATTTTAAAATGTTCTCACAATCGCACTAAGTGCCTAGCAGTGTTGCCAGGTTTTGGGCACTCGCATAAGCTAGATTGGCAGTAAAAATAAGCTAAAAATAGCTAAGATATTAAAAAATATATGCTGAATTATAAGCTAGATTTAAATGCATGAAAAAACACAAAATTATTGCAAATTTGTTAATATTTGTAAATTCTCAACATTATCGGGCAATATAAAATAGAAGAAAACATATAATTTGCCACTGAATGTTTACAGACGCAAAGTTCAGTCGGACGAGTCCGACTGTAGAGTACCTCGTACCTTTTATTTTAAATTTAAATTATACGTTCCATTTTTAAAACAACGCTTGTTATTCTGATTTCATCAATTAGGGCGTAAATGGGGCATGGCATCAATAATTTGAAACAAACTTCATGTGCGTAATATATAGACCTACCAACTCTGAAAACATAATTTATATAAAAAGATTTGTGTCTCTTAAATTGGTGAGTGTATTCTAATTATGTTCATTGTGGTCGGAAGGGGCGTGTCAGCCAACATTTGAAATAAACTTGATCTGCGTATGGTGTACAAAAATTACCAAAACGGCTTCTATAGCTTTTACAGTTTAGGATATCTCAGCGTTCATACATTCTGACAAAGTTATTCCCCATGTTTTTTTATTTTTCAATGGGTACAGGGTATAAAAAACTAAATTTATAGGAAAAGTTCTAATATTTTTATGCAGCGAAACATTTAAGAGTTATAAAATATATTCTTTGAATGTGGAATACGTATTGAAATGTTTTTTATAATACGTATAAAATGAACTTGAGAATATGCTAAATTTAAAGCTACAAGCTAGATTGAAAATTTTCAAGCTTTTCCATTTCAAAATATGCTAAATCTAGCCTATAATAAGCTAAACTGGCAACACTGGTGCCTAGCAACATGCTTGGTATAGCCATCTCTCTTGCACGCTATTCCCACTCGTCTAACGCCTGGCCGCCGAAGCATACGCAATATTACGTCGCTTATATCTCCTTTGTTTATTAGCCGATTTCAATGCGCTTTTCAGGACAGTTAAATATAATATAAGAAAGTATTTATTTAAGAATAACAACATTCTTTTTTGAGTATTACGCTTGTTATTCAGCTTTTTAGGTTAAAATTTGTTTCGATAATAACTCCTTTGTGTATAAATCGATTTGAATGCGCTTTTCAGGATAGTTAAACATAGAGAAGTGAAGAAGAGAGTATATATTTCGAATAACAACATTCTACGTTCTATATTACGCTTGTTATTCAACTTTCTCTGTTAAAAAATCGAGGTTATATAAGTTGTATTAAATTTTGGTCGTAAAGGGGGCGTGGCATCAACGAGTTGAAATAAACCTGAACTGCGTATTGAATACACCTACCTACCAAAACGGCTTCTCTACCTTTTGCAGTTTCCGAAATCGACGGACAGACAGACAGACAGACAGACAGACAGACAGACGGACAGATAGACAAACGGACATGGCTATATCGACTCAGCTCGTCACCCTGATCACGAATATATATATTTTTTGTGGGGTCTGCCACGCCTCCTGTCTGTTACTTACATTCTGGCAAAGTTATTAACCCTGTTTTTCCCATTTTTCAAATGGGCACAGGGTATAAAAAGTATCACTTAACCCCACACGAAAGAAAGCTCGATTAACTTCTTGCCGCGTTCTTGTCTCGCGAACATGGCATGTACCAAGGCATGTTACCATGTACATAGATTTCTTTAATGAGAAAAAGTTACATTTGAATAACTAGACGTATTAATCTGTCCGTCTGTCCGTCCGTTCGTCTGTCTGTCTGTCCGTCTGTCTGTCCGTCTGTATGAACACCTAGATCTCAGCAACTAAAAGAGATAGAGACACCATTTCTTGATATGCAGGTTCTCTATTATCGTAAGCAGCACGTGTTTGTTTCAGATTTTGGATATTTCGCCTCCTTTATCCGCGAATCATCAAAAATCTACACCTATCTCAAAAATCTTGAAAACAATAAGCGCCACAGCAACCACAATAATAGGGCTACTGACTTGTAATTTGGAATGTACGTAGTCTATGGTATTCTTCATCGATGCTATATGATTGTTTATGATTTGAATTAGAAATAGTGAAGATATGCAAGAGACAATTTTTTCAAAATTCGTGTATGTGCCACTGCGGCCACAATAATAAAGCTACAGACTTGCAATTTGGAATGTACGTAGCCTACGGAATTATCCGTCGATGTTGTGAATTACGTTAGAAACGGACAAGAAACAGCGAAGTTATGAAACAAACCATTTTTGTATAAATGTATGTAAATCCCACAAAAGCCACAGTTTAAAAGCTACAGACTTGGGATTTGGCATGTACGCAGCTTATGGTATTATCCATCAATGCTGTGAATTACATTTCCAACGGAAAAGAAATAGCGAAGATAGCGCAGACAGAAAAGCCACCTGTATCTTGCAGACTATAAGAGCAATAAATAACATTTTTTGGTATTTGTGTTTTCCTATGCAGCCATCAGATCAAGATAGTTTGGGTTTTTTGATAACTCCTTCCATTCTTCCGCTAACCGAAGAACCAAATTAGCAACAGTTTTTAGTCTTAAATATACAGTTTAACAGCTAATGACTTAGGATATGGTATGTACGTAGTATATGTCAATCTCCACCAATACTGTGAATTACGTCACGATCGGATAAGAAACAGCGAAGAAAACACAAAGTACAAGGTCTCCTAGAGTCGGATGCGTCCGACTGTAGCTCCGTCCTTACTGGTTCCCACAAAGAATATTATTAAACAATAAATAGAAACTTTAAATTAATAATGTTATTTATTTTGTTTAAAAGATATGGACAAAACAATATGGGCTTTCTAAAGGTTCTATTCAAGTGACGAGCAGTGTATGTTCATATTGTATAAGTATCTAAGTTAAATACATGTAGCAATACATGTAGCAATTCGACTTGTAGTCTTGTATGATAAGGTACAGTCTGATATTTATACAGAACCCAATGATGCCTCTCTCAGCCTGATCCAAGTCACAGACACGTATTTGTATTGGAAGCAGCGTAAAAGCTATAAGCTCACATGACAATTCCGCGCTCAAGATTTTAACGTTGGTAGAATCGCACGCTCTCTCTCTCTACTCTAGTAATACATATTGTTAAATCATCCAGTTCAACAAATCTTCCCTGTCAATCATTAATCAGAAGTCAATACATAAAAGATTTATGTGCATATAATACATAATTTACAAGTATTGCACATGAAGTAAACCAATTGGCTAGAAATCCAATAGCAACTAGAATTTATTTTACTTCGCATTTGTCATTTGATTAACACCAAGTCTGACGTGAAAATAGCTAAATTGGCACTGCTGACTATAACGCTCTCTGGATCTGCCTCTCTTCTTGATTTCTTTTCGTTTTTTTCCTACTATGCCAGTGTTTACTTCGTAACTTAATGTTCTCATGATGTCAGTTTGAATCAGAATCTCATACAGCGAACATCGTCGGAATAAACTAGCAGTCATGCCAATTGGTAAGTAAAGTGGTTTGGTATATATGATGGTGTTGTTGTTAGGGGACAGTTTTTTGTATTATTAAAACTCTTAAAATAGCTGTTAATATAATAATAACGCATAACGCCATCTTGAACATGTTTTTCTCTTGCTATGTTTTTAGACTCTTTTAAACATTTGTGTTATTTTATACATATGTATGTATACACAACTAAATTGATTTATCACGTGAATAATCGGCAAATATTTGCAATTTATACTGTGCAGTTCATTTACGTGTTCATTTCTTGACCAGCTGTAGATTCAAACGAAAATTTCCCCAAACGATAATTTCAATTTAATATCGTACATGTCGAAACAAGAGATATTTCAATATATGTACATTTATATACATACATATATACTTGTAGACCGATGTCTATACATAATATGGTGTATCGGTGCGCCGTCCATTTGGTCTGCTCTTATGTTCTCATAAAAAATGTACCGCTTAGTCATCAAAATGAGCCAAAAATATACTAGGTTCTACACTTATCTCCCCTTTGAACTTTGACAACAATCAATAAGCACAACTCGACCTCGACTTGCTTCAAAATGATGTCATTCGCTATAATGGCAATAACAGATAGTTGATGAGAAATTTGCGCAAACATTTGTCGCACCATAAACCCAAACAGTTTCACATTGGAGCATACCTTCATACAAATATACATGCATATGTACAAACTTACAACTTGTCTCATGCACGCCTTAAAACTCTCGCAGCAAACCTGCTAAATATTCTAATTTTTCAAGTCTCCGTTATTTAGATACTATACCAATGCATACCAACGTGTCGTTGTGTGTGATTGTCCCACATAGCTAAAACTCAGCTCAATTGAGAACTGAGCTTGGTTCTCAGACGTGGAATAAATAAGCGGACGTATCATTGGGCTCGAGAGAATTCTCAAACAGCGACCTAGTTAAAATGACATCATGCGCATCCAATGCGTCATTTTCATTTTGACCAAACAACAAATCCGAAACACAAATTTGTTTTGACAAACAATCGTCTTTTTATTATGTTCTGTACCCAGGCAATAGGTAAAAACACGGTTGATAAATTTTTATACTCTCTACCCATTAATGATGCGCTTATAAATATGAAATACATTTTGTAAATATTTTCTAAAATTATAAACTAGTATATGGGCGACCGCGTCGCGCTAGCTACATATGTATATTGAGAAATAGTGCAGGGTATGTATACATAGTCAGTCTTGAGCGACTGTTTAAGATATACATAGATATTAAGATATATCACTCATTTACCAGAAGAGTGTCATAGCTCAAAAAATGCGTAATGTATCTTCATACAAAGAGAAGCGACATATTCTAGTTTCATGCTCTGTGTATTAAAGATAGGATATTGAAATTTTGACACAACATAGATTAATAACCAACGAACATTACTGCATCATTAACTCAAAAATCGCGTTTTTTGAGTTATGACACTCTTCTGGTAAATGAGCGATATGTATTTAGTCTTGCGATTTAGCATGTGACCTATGGCATTCTTCATCGATGCTGTAAATTATTACGATCATTAGGATCAAATAAGAAACAGCCAAGATATGTAACAGACAATTTTATCGAATAAGCATGACTTTGTGTGTAGATATACCGGGATATATCTTTCTATACGAGCCACGAAATAAAATTAAATTACTGTGTAATGATCATTGAAAAACAAAGTACAGGCTATCCTGTCCCGTCCTGTTTGATTAAGTCCAACCGTTGCCTCTTGCACGGCTGATTTGCTCCGTACTTGGTGATTTTTACCATTTTAAATTACAAGAATCGTTGTTAAGCAACACTTGATTGCAAATGTTAAAAGTGGTCTTTTACACTTACAGAAATCAACACTCCCGATAAATTGGAATACCAGTGGTTCCCCGCCAGTGGTGGAGTTTTCACCTTTAAGGTACGTTCGGCAAAGGATGCACATCTGGCACTCTCGCCCAGTGGCCAGGCAGGTGGACCTATATATGAGATCTTCTTGGGCGGATGGGAAAATAGCAAGTCAGTAATACGCAAGGATACGCAGAAGCCAGATGTTGTCGAGGTTCCAACACCTGGGATACTGAGTGCTGGCGAGTTCAGAGGTTTCTGGGTGCGTTGGTATGACAATGTCATCACTGTGGGCCATGAGGGCGATGCAGCAGCATTTCTATCCTACGATACTGGTAATCTCTTCCCAGTCAACTTTGTGGGAATATGCACAGGTTGGGGTGCCAGCGGTACCTGGTTGCTGGATGGTAAGTATCTTTGATAATCGTTAGATCAAGAGTTTACTAAATGATGTCATTTTTAACTTCAGAGCCAGCTCCATCGGCACCATCCATGGGCTTTTCCGCTCCCACAGGCAGTGGTCCTGGTTGTTGGGTGGCTGCTGCCAATGGTGAGGTACCGCCCAATGCCATGCAGGCTGGCTTTGACAGCAGCGAGCAGCTGTACATAGCACGTGCACGTCATGAGGGCGATCTCATACCCGGCAAACTGCATCCATCGCACGGCGTAGCCTACATTGCCTGGGGAGGCGGCGAACATGGTCATGGTGAATACGAAGTGCTCTGTTCCGGTGGCGGTCAGTGGGTACCCGTCGAGGCCGGTAACATTCCGCCCAATGCTGTACCAGCCGGCGAAACATCTGAAGGAGAACCACTCTTTATTGGCCGTGCCACCCATGATGGCACTGTGACAGTGGGTAAGGTGCAGCCATCACACGGCTGCTGCTATATACCCTACGCAGGTGAAGAGTTGGCATACAAGGAGTTTGAGATTTATGTCTCTTAAGTCGATTCAGTCCCAGGTGGAAATTCTTAAATGTATTTAAAGGTCGAACTATGCATCCTAGATGCCTTGAGACGCACGCACTGAACATAACAAAAAATGAAGATTAAATTTGAACACCATAGAAATACCTTTAGATCAACGCTTCCATATCAGCTTTAATTTATTAAACTGTCAATTGAATTAATTTATTTGATAATTATTTTCTTTAAAGATTTAAATTTGTAACTGACTCTCGACTGCTAAAAGCAATTTCATACATGAACAAATATTACCTTTTGAATAAAATGTAACTTAAGTGTGAAAACTTATTTTAACAATAAGCTAAGTCAATAAAAAATGTACTTAGTGCAAAGAGGAAATGTGTGTACCAGACATAAGGAGTCATCGCAGATCCCACAAAGTATATATATTCTTAATCAGTACTACAAGCCGAGTCAATATAGCCATGTCCGGCTGTCCGTCTGTATGAACACCTAGATCTCAGCAACTATAAGAGCTAGAGACATAATAATAAAAGGTATATTAATAATTATAGGTCATAATAATAACGCACAATTGAATTTTGCCAATTTGGCGCTCATTTTGCCATTCACAATCTACACCTTTCGATAGGCGCTGCCGATTGCCAATTGTTAGACCCATAGAGTAACTACTCCAAGAGCCGCAATGTCCGCCCCTTTTTATCGATAGCAAAAGTTTTTCAACCCAGATTGGATCGGTCTGCTAAATAACAGACGGCTGGTCTGTTAAATAACAGGCTCGCTTCCATAACAATGTTATCTTAACAGACATACTCGTTTGTTTTGATTTTTTTATTCTCTACCTACTCAACCGCATACCATATGATGGCGTACCGATGGCGTACCGAAGGCATGCCGACGGCGTTCGTTTTGCATTATGTGGCTTCTGCTTTGCCTTTTGAGTTTTGAGTTTGTCTCTCTTTCGTTTTGACTGTCGCACCATAGATACACTTTCAAATTGCATTGTATTCTGCTGCCGCTAGATATAAGGCAATTTTTGTGAAGGGTATTGAGCATTTAGCAATGAGAGCAAATTTATCTTGTTCGCTATGCTTTCGGTGTTCAGCGAGGTTGCCAAAAATTTCATTTGTGACCTTGGCTGCGTTTGTTTCTACGTTTGCTTGTTGCCTGTTAGTTCTCATAGTTATTTGCTGCTGCTGGCGTGGCATTGGCTGGGCTGGCTTGTGTGGGGATGTATGTACATACATATGTATGTACCTGTTCGATGTATGAATTTTGTAAATGCTTTTTTACAGGTGTGTATTTATTTATATATGTATATTAAATAATATAATATGCGAATGTATGTAACAGGCAGAAGAAGGCGTGGCAGACCCCACAAAGTATATATATTCTTGATCAGGGAGACGTGCTGAGTCGATTTAGCGATGTCCGTCTGTCTGTCTGTCTGTCTGTCTGTCCGTCTGTCTGTCTGTCTGTTTGGATGAACGCGTCGATCTCAGCAACTACAAAAGCTAGAGATGCCGTTTTGGTTACTATAGATAGGTAGTTATCTTACGCAGATCAAGTTTATTTCGAAAATTGGATGTCACGCCTTATTTACGACCAAAAATCAATAAAACCCACACAACCTCGTGTTTTTGAACATAAAAAGTTGAATAACAAGCGTAATATTAAACATAGAAGGTTGTTATTTGGAACATAAGCTTTCTTCTATTATATTTAACTATTCTGAAAAGCGCATTGAAATTGGTTAAGAAACACAGGAGATATAAGTTTCACAAAAGTTGAACTTAAATGTTCAAAAACAAACGTAATATTAAACATTGAATGTTGTTATTTGGTATATATACTCTCTTCTATTATATTTAACTATCCTGAAAAGCGCATTAAAATCGGTTAATGAACATAGGAGATATAAGCTACTCAATACTGCATGTATTGCTTCGCACGGGCCCTGCAGCCCAGCAAGTGTATGTGTGTATGTATAAACAGAAACACACATACATGTAGAATAGACGAATACCATATATGTACATATCGCTCGTTTACCAGAAGAGTGTCATAACTCAAAAAAGTTCGTTTCGAGATAAACGCGTTTAAAGTTTTCAAGCGCCGTGTATCTCCATACAAGGTGGAGCGACATATTCTCTTCTCACGCTGTGTGTATTGAAGATAGAATAATGAAATTTTGACACAAGATAGATTAATATCCAACAACATTACTGCATCATTAACTCAAAAATCGCGTTTTTTGAGTTATGACACTCTTCTGGTAAACGAGCGATATGTGTGCATGTACGCATGTAAATATAATTTAATCTATCTTGATTAAAACGATCTGACGAGGTGGCAACGCTACCGCCAAAACTCAATTTGGCACATGGTATGGCGATGAAGGTGGCGCTCGAACACTTGTCGCTTGCTATCTGACGTCACGCGTCACAGACTTTTGTTCTTTTGCGCAATCTTATTTTGGCATCTTGCAATTGGTGTTGTTTACATGCGTACATGCACACATACATGTATGGTATTCGTCTATTCTACATGTATGTGTGTTTCTGTTTATACACACACACATACACTTGCTGGGCTGCAGGGCCCGTGCGAAGCAATACATGCAGTATTGAGTAGCTTATATCTCCTCTGTTTATTAACCGATTTTAATGCGCTTTTCAGGATAGTTAAATATAATAGAAGAGAGTATATATACAAAATAACAACATTCTATGTTTAATATTACGCTTGTTTTTGAACATTTAAGTTCAACTTTTGTGAAGCTTATATCTCCTGTGTTTCTTAACCAATTTCAATGTGCTTTTCAGAATAGTTAAATATAATAGTAGAAAGCTTATGTTCCGACTAACAACATTATATGTTTAATATTACGCTTGTTATTCAACTTTTTGTGTTAAAAAACACGAGGTTATATGAGTTTTACTAATTTTTGGGCGTGAAGGGGGCGTGGCATCAACGATTTGAAATAAACTTGATCTGCGTATGGTATATACCTACCTATAGCAACAAAAACGGCTGCTCTAGCTTTTATAGTTTCCGAAATCGACGCGTTCATACAGACAGACGGACGGACGGACAGACGGACGGACAGACAGACGGACATCGCTAAATCGACTCAGCTCGTCATCCTGATCAAGTATATATATACTTTGTGGGGTCTGCCACGCCTCCTTCTGCCTGTTACATACATTCGCACAAAGTTATTAACCCTGTTTTTCCCATTTTCAATGGGTACAGGGTATAATAAAAACTGCATTGAACGGTAAATCTGCAGGTCAATTGCTGATAAAAAAGTAACAAACGCAAAAATATGTGCGAATAGCGGATGGTGCAAAACTGAGTACATGTGGTTTTTTTTTGTTTTTGAATTGTAACTTTACACATACTTATTTTACAATTTTGTTCTCTACGCCATATTGTTACAAATAAATTAGTTATTCAAGAAAAAAAAGTTTTTGTCATTTACTTCATTCGTTTAATTTTTATGCGCTCTCAAACATGAAAATTTTGATCGTGGAATCACTTTTGCTCCCCACTGTATGTACGTTCACCACCGTAATTTTTGGTTAATTGCCTTCAGGAGAGGAAATGATTCGCCACAGAGTCCTCTAAAATCATCGGTTTCAATGGACCACACCATAGCTCCAGCTAAATTCTTTGATAGGGCAAAGTCCATTTTCCACTGAACACTGAGTACATTATCGAAGCTAACCCACTGATCTCCGGAAAATGCGTAGGGTGCCGCATTATTAGTATCAAAAATTGTATGCCAGTTGTTCAGGCAAATCTCATTATAACCTAAATAACCCCCCTCCCCGGTGTAAGCACCTGCATTGCCTGTTCCGCGACAGGGAGCTCCAGGCCAATTCTGTGAAGGATCTGACAGTTGGAAAGTTCGTCCATATAAGCCTACGCCAAGCACAAGTTTGTTAGCGGGTGCACCTGTAAATGAAAGTCGAAAAATTAATACAGCTAAATATATTACGTTGCCTACGTTTCTTACCTTGATTAATCCAAAAATTGATTGAGTTTTCGATTGCCCATTGTGGAGCATTGAAACCAGTTTGGCCGTCAGAAGCCATGGCAAAATCATAAGTCATAACGTTGATAAAGTCCACCTGCTGCGCAATGTTAGCAATTTCGTAGGCGCTATTGGCGATGGTCTCTCCTGCACCGACAGCGATACCCAGCTCATAGCCGTAGGGGGCAAATCTATAAATAATATTGGGTGTATAATATAATATCACTCATTTACTTCAAGATTATGGCACAAAAAAGTGGGTTTCGAGATAAACCATACAAGGCGAAATTACGTATTCTTTTCTCACGCTGCGTGTACTGAAGATAGGATAATGAAATTTTGACACAATATAGATTATTAACCAACGAACATTACTGCATTAAAAGTTATGACACTCTTCTGAGCGATACGTATAATTTATATAAATATACTGCAAGGACATACGTTTGTTTCAACTCTTTTAAAAGAGTGACAAAGTTGGATCGATCTTCCCATTTTCCGCCCCGTTGATTAGGATATTCCCAGTCCAGATCCAAGCCATCAAAACCATGACTGCGCAATAAGTTAATTGCGGAATTTAAAAAGTTTTGACGTTTGTTCCAATCGGCTGCCATGGCAGAGTACTTAACAGATCCTTCATTCCAACCACCTACCACTGCTATAACTTTGAGCTTGGGATTCTGGTACTTTAAGCCAATCGCTTTACTTATAAAACCTAAGTCATAGTCCAGCCAACTATCCAAGGATTTAATTTCTCCATTATCGTTGATGCCAAAGAATGAATAACTCAAATGGGTACATAAGTTAGCATCAATGTTGGAAACATCAAATTTTCCATTGCCACTTCTATAATTTGCCCAAGTGCCCCAGTAGCAGTTTACGATTCCTGGAATGACAACACATTATCAAGACATAAGCTCCTTTGACTTGTTTTATTCTTACGCTCTGCAGACAGAAGTTGTCCAAGGCTGAAAACCCCCAACAATAGTAGCAGCTTGTTCATGTTGACAACTAAATTTACACTGTTGTTTTGAAGCGGCTGTTGCTTCTTTTATATACATCTGTTATCAGATTCAAAATGTTTGACTTATTGACTTATTTACAACGTACTTACTCTCCAAGTGGTACTTATTTTTGTAGCTATCATTTTTTATTGTATATTTAGATTACGCCAGTCATATATACAATATACCTCATAAAATAGGTATTTAAGAGATTTCACCAAATAGTGTTAGATTTATTCGAGTTCAAACTGTATTTTACGATTTTACTTTTTTGTTAAAAGGACATTAGGGTGAACTAATGATGGTTAGCGCTTCTATTAACAAGGATTTTTGGCAACCAAACACGGGCAGCGTAGGTTACAATAGGTCTGATCTTCGTGGTGAAAATCCTCATGGTGGTGGTGGGTGCTAGGGCCCACAAAGCGACTACAGGTCTATAGAGCCTGCGTGGCTCTCAAAATCGTTTAATCGAGGTGGGCGTTCCAGTTCAGTCGCTTATTCAGGGTCACCCCAAGGTATTTAACATCACTGTATAGCTCCAGATTGGCACCATCGATGTAAAGTTGATCTATGTAAATTATATATCGCTTGCTGAAGTTGACTATGACCGTCTTTTGGCCTATGGATCTACACCTAATTGTTGTTTTAGTACATTTCACGTTGCATGGTCTTTCCATTAATAGCGTCATTCAGAGAGATTTTTCAGAATTTATATTAGTCTATTTGCACCTACCATCGAAAAAAGATATATCTGTCGATAATGCTTTTATGGAAAATTATTAGCTTAACAGTTTGATTTTGGATATCAAATAATTTATTGTAGTTTAACTGCAACACATTAATAATAGTAGTACATAAAATCATCAACGTAATTTTCTGTTAATTGTCTTCAGAAGAGGAAAAGATTCGCCGCAATGTCCGCGAAAATCATCAGTTTCAATAGACCACACCATAGCTCCGGCTAAATTTTTCGAACGAGCAAAGTCAATTTTTCTTTGCACACTGAGAACATTGTCATAGCTAACCCACTGATCTCCGGAAAATGCGTAGGGAGCCCCATTATTATTGTCAAAGACTGTATGCCACTTATTCAGACAAATCTCATTATATCCCAAATAACCCCGCTCGCCGGTGTGCGGACCTGCTTTACCAACTCCACGGCTTGGAGCACCTGGCCAGTTCTGAGAAGGAATTGATAGCTGGAACGTACGTCCGTATAACCCTATTCCAAGAACAAGTTTACTAGCAGGAGCACCTGAATATTGAAATCATTGATGATCGAATGATATAAAATTCATTGTTAGTTAGCATATACCTTGATTAAGCCAAAAGTTTATAGCATTCTCGATTGCCCATTGTGGAGCATTGAATCCAGTTCTGCCATCAGAAGCCATTGCAAAGTCATAAGTCATTACATTGATAAAGTTTACTTGCTTTGCAATATTAGCAATTTCGTAAGAACTGCGGGCGGTAGACTCGCTAGCACCAACGGCTACGCTTAATTCATAACCGAAGGGTGCAAAACTATAAAAGAAATGTGTCCATATATTTAATGTTTATAATGATTATTTAAGGACATACGCGTTTTTCAACTCTCGTAACAGACTAACGAAGTTCGAGCGATCTTCCCATTTTCCTCCACGTTGATTAGGATACTCCCAGTCCAGATCCAAGCCATCAAAACCATGGTTACGCAATAAATTTATTGCGGAATTTATAAAATTCTGACGCTTGCGCCCATTAGCAGCCATGGCAGAGTATTTGGTGGAACCCTCATTCCACCCACCAACTACTAGTATGACTTTAAGATTGCGATTCTGACGCTTTAAGCCAACAGCTTGACTAATGTAACCCAAACCATAATTGAGCCAGTCATCCAATGATATTATGTTTCCATTATCGTTGATGCCGAAAAACGAATAACTTAGATGGGTGCATAACTTTGTATCAATGTTGGACAAGTCAAACTTGCCATTGCCGCTTCTATAGGTCGCCCAAGTGCCCCAGTAACAGTTTATGATTCCTAAAATGACAATTCTTAAGTGTAAGGTCCTTTAATTACTTGCACCCTTACGCTGAGATGATATCAGTTGGGTAAAGCACAGAAATAAAAATATATTAATTTTTCTCATTTTTTAAATTTGTACTGTGTCTTAAGCGGGTGCTTTTATACATATTGCAAAAATGTAATCTATCTTTCTCTTCATGCGCCGTTATGTCGGTATAGTAGTATATCAATTTTATTATCAGCTGTACAATCAAACGACTCATTTTCTCGTCTCGTTATTAGAACCTGTACTTAAAAATAAAGTGGGGATATTCAATGTAGTTTCGCCTTTATCCTAAGCATCTTAAAATGTCACAATATGTTTATATACTATATACATACAAAAGTGCAATTAACTAAGTAGTTTCAAAATATTTATAAACAAAGAATCTTAATTTTTTTATATTACTCTAGCATTATTTTAAAGTTCAATTGATTGCCAACAGGAAAAAAATACAATACTTCTGTGTTTGTTAACTTAATTTATTTGCCTTTAATAGATAGATAAATTTAATAATGCAGAGTAATATTCTATATATTAACCTTCTTTGTTCAATAATTTTACAATTGATATTTAGTTTTGATCGATTGGGGCGTAAAGGTGCGTGGCATCCAACATTTTAAATAAAATTTATTATTGTATTGCAATGGTTATTTTAGTTCTTATCGTTTCCACGATCTCAGCGTACATCAAATTATGCTATTCACAATAATTTTCGGATGTTACACTCCAACGCACACTATGCAATAGTTTCGGCAGAATTCTCTCCCATTTATTTAACTTATCCTATAATATATAACAAATCCTAACACTTCATTAAACGCTGTACTTTAAAAAGTAAAAGGGTCTATTAATTTAGTGCAAGTGACAACTGTATGTAACAGGCAGAAGGAAGCGTGAGTTGACATAGCCATGACCGTCTGTCCGTCTGTCTGTATGAACACCTAGATCTCAGCAACTAAAAGAGATAGAGACACAAATTTTTGGTATGCAGGTTCGTAAGCAGCACGAGTTTGTTTCAGATTTTTGATATCCCGCCTCTTTCCTCCGCGAATCATCAAAAAACTACACCTACCTCAAAGATCTCGAAAACGATAAGCGCCACAGCAGCCACAATAATACGCCGTACAGACTTTTAATTTGGCACGTACGTAGTCTATGGTATTCTCCACCGATGCTAGTATAAATTAATTTATGATTTGAATTAAAAATAGCGAAGATATGCAAGAGCCACGGCAGCCACAATAATAAAGCTATAGACTTGTAATTTGGAACGTACGTAGACCGGAAAAGAAACAGCGAAGATGGGTCAGACAGTGCAGCCACCTAGATCTTGCAGACTATAAGACCATTTTTTGATATTTAGGTTCTCCTATGCAGCAATCAAATGAAGTTTGTTTGAGTTTTTTGATAACTCCTCTCATTCCTCCGCTAACCGAAAAACCAATTTACCAACAGTTTTCAGTTTTAAAGCTTCAGCTTTAAAGCTAAAGATTTGGGATATGGCATAAACGTAATTTATGACAATCCCCATCGATGCTGTGAATTACATTACGAACGGATTAGAAACAGCGAAGAACACACAAAGCACAACTTCTACTACTGTCGGTTACGTCCGATTGTAACTCCGTCCTTACTGTTTTTTTACATGATTACTAAATGGTTTGCAAAAATATATATAAATGTTATGTTATGTTATGTTAAAAATGGGTATACATAAGAAGAAATTATATACGAAATATAAAATTATATCAATAGTATCAAGTTTTTTTTAAACATCAAGGTTCTCAAGCCGAAAAAGTGTGCTTCAGATTTGCTGCAACTGTTTGCAAGTTGTTGCAAATTGTGGTGCAGGGTATTCTGTAATCAGTTGCGTCCTACTGTAGTCTTTCAGAATTTGTTCTATTTTATCTATTACATGTACCATTTTTATCCATTACCCCAGCTAGGCTGCACCCCGTGCTGTGTTTGTGTGTCAAGTAAATATTTTGCTTTATCGCACTTGTAAACATTTTACATACACTGACGAGCAAAACTGTAACACCATTGTGATACTCTAACTTCAACTGTCTGTATCTTCTTTTCCTTTAAATGGATTTCAAAGATCTTAGTGTTGTTTTGTTTGTCAGTTAGTCTACTATTTATTCTGAAAATTTGATGCAATTTGACAAGCTCGAAGAAATATGCCAAAGCAAAATGTAAAAAATGTCAAATGTTACAGTTTTGCACCCTTGCTATATTTAAAAAAAATTTTTTTTTATTTTAATTTTCTGTAATGTATCTACAGTTTCTTTTAATTTTTTAGTAAATCTAAGTAATTAAACATAATGTGGGTGTACAATTGTCCTAATTTAGTGTACCATTCGTCCTTTGTCCTTTCCCACAACCCCATCATACCACCACGTGGGATCGCAAAATTCCCTAGCTGCCATTTTACTTGGACTCAAAATTTTTTAATTGTATTCCTATCGGGAGACAGTGTCTTTCACATAATAAATAGAAATTTGGATTTTGACTTTATATTTTGGCCAGAAAGGACGTGCTTTGGGTCAGTTGCTTTCTAAAAAAGGGCATTTTTGAGCAAAAAGACCCATTTTTCCGATAAAATTCTGGAAGAATCCATTTAAAAAAATTGTTAATATTGCTTCTTTTACTTTACTCTATCAATTAAAACCAAAAGACCAACTCTTTTTTGTTATTTTAAGTCTAAAAAAAAACATTTATCTGACACCCTGACTGCTGATTTGCTGTAACCATGTAAATTGCATGTTATTGTTGCATATATATTCTCTTATATTATATTTAACTGAATAGCCCACAATTTGTACTTTTTTTTGCTCCTTTCGGATAGTGCGTCTTCCGGATATAACGACGTAAAATCGTCGGTCCTTTGAATGTCGCTATAACCGGATTCTACTGTACTACTTATGTATACCCATGAGCAATCTTTATTGATTTATTGCTTATTATCGTATCACCTAAGGTGACTCAAAAAACAACTTTTTATTCCGTTTTTAGTCATTGTGGAGGATTAAATAACAATAGCTCCAGCAAAGGATACAGTCGTTTGTAACCGGCAGTAGAAGACAGAGCAAACAAAGCCTGCACATAGATTTTAAAAATATATGGACGGGGCAGATCAGTGGGACGGAGGTTACAGTCGGACGTAACCGACCGTCGGAGACGCCTTCTTCTGGGTGTTACACACAGCTGTCATTTGCACTAAATTAATAGACTCTTTTTATTTTTTTAAAATACAAGGTCTAACAAAGTTGATCTGCTTGCAGTATAGGAGAATTTACATAGCGAAAAATGTTATCTCTAGCTCTTATAGTAGTAGTTAACAGATAATATATATAAAAATTTGAACGGGACAGATCAGTCGGACGGGCCCGACTGTCTTATACCCTGTGCCACAGCTAGTTAAATATACAAGAGAAGAGTTTTTGTTTCGAATAACAATATTCTATGTTCAATATTACGCTTGCTATTTTACTTTGTATGCACAAATGTTCTCACAATCGCAGTAATTGCCTAGCAACATGCTTGGCATAGCCATCCCTCTTGCACGTTATTCCCTCTCGTCAAGCGGCTGGCTGCCGAAGCGGACGCAATATTACGTCGCTTATATCTCCTTTGTTTATTAACCGATTTTGCGTTTTTCAGGACAGTTGAATATAATAATTTTTTTTATAACTCTTCACTTTGGTCCGCTAATTGAAAAACAATTTAGCAACAGTTTTCGGTTTCAAAGCTATAGTTTTAATGATAATGATCAATGCTGTGAATTGCATTACGATCGAACAGGAAACAACGAAGAAAACACAAAGTACTGGATGTACTACTGTCGGTTACTGGTTTTACATTTATTTGTGAGCTGCTGGGCAGGGCTGCCAACTTAGCCACTTTGTGGCTAGATCTAGCCACTTTTTGAGCGGGTTAGCCACTTTTTTTTTGAAAATGCTATCAGCCACAAATCTAGCCACTTTTTGGTTTCATTCAGCTACTTTTAGCCAATTCGTTTAATTTCACTTTTTAATTAAGAACACAAATTTGGGTAGTTTGATAATGCTGCGTTTAACCAAATCGGAACTAGATTTTACTACTTCACTCGTGCAAGTGCCTTAAAACTGTGTGAACCATATCTATTGGGAGGTTTAATTAATCTACCAGTCCTTGTTGTTTCATTTACATTAAATTGATATTCTTCTTCTGAACTGGAATTATTTGGAGTATCGTACTCGTCTGTGCTGCTTTCGTTAAGAATCGTATTATCAATGCCAATATTAGTAATTTCATATGATTTGTTTTGATTTCCATTTTCAGTTTGATTTAAATTTTCTAAATTATTTTGACATAAAGTATTATCAGCTACATTGGTAGCAGTTTCATAGGGTTGGATTGGATTTACATTTTCAGGTTGACTTAAATTAGCGTTTTCGTTTTGGCTTAAGTTAACAGTTTCATTTTGACTTAAATTAACATTTTCATCTTTTTTACTGCGGATACATTCACAAATACAGTTTCTTATATCACTATTATTGTTTTCAGTTTTAATCATGTTTTCTATTTCTTCTAAAATAGTTATTAAATTCATCTTTTATAATATAAGATCTTTCGTTTAGCCTTTTATCAACAATATCATAGGACCATTCATTAGCTTTCTTACGGAATAGAACATTATCACCTACGTTAAATGGACGTAACGTTTTCGAGTGCATGTTATAATAATACTTTTGCTTAGATCTTTTAACAGTAACTCTTTTAATTATCTATTGTTCTTCAATTACATTTCGATTCAATTCCGATTTTTTTATTGGCATTTTTGTTTTGCACATTCTACCAAAGAACAATTCACATGGTGCAAGTTTTAAGCTAGCTACAGGGGTAACATTATACTCAAAAATCCTGTATTGATAATTCTTTGCTGCAAAGCAACAATTTAATATGTTTTTAGCAATTGCCACCCCCTTTTCAGCTAATCCATTACTTTGAGGGTAGTTGGACTAGAAAATTGTAAGATTATATTACATTCATTAGCATAATTCTTGAATGCATATGAATTGAATGGATTGTTATCACATTTCAATTTCGATAGATAACCATAGCTATTAACCAGAATGGGCGGATCAGATCAGTCGGACGGGCCCGACTGCCTTATACCCTGTGCTAAAGCTCGCGCTGCGCGCTCGCAAATACAGTAAAATGTATTTTAATATTTTGCATATATGTAATATAATTTATTTATATTTTGTGTTTATTACCCGATTTCAATGCGCTTTTCGAGATAGTTAAATACAATAGAAGAGAGTTTATGTTCCAAATAACAACATTCTATGTTCAATATTACGCTTGCTATTTAACTAACTTACTTAAAATATTCAAACATACGCACAATTCAAGTGCCAAGCAACATGCTTGGTATTGCCATCCCTCTCGCACGCTATTCCCACACGTACAGCGGCTGCGCTTGAGTGCGACACAAGCCATATTAGGAAGCTTATATCTCCTTTGTTTGTAATCCGATTTCAATGCGCTTTTCAGGACAGTTAAATATAAAATAAGAGAATATATATGCAACAATAACAACATTCTATGATTAATATTACGCTTGTGTTTGAACTTTTAAGTTCAACTATTGTGAAGCTTATATCTCCTGTGTTTATAAACCGATTTTAATCTGCTTTCCAGAATAGTTAGATATAATAGAAGAGAGTTTATGTTCAGAATAACAACCCTATATGTTTGATATTACGCTTGTTATTCAACTTTTTATGCACAAAAACACAAGGTGGTTTGGGTTTTATTGATTTTTGGGCGACAAGGGGGCGTGGCATCCAATTTTCGAAATAAACTTGATCTGCGTAAGATAACTACCTATCTATAGTAACCGGCATCTCTAGCTTTTGTAGCTGCTGAGATCGACGCGTTCATCCAAACAGATGGACAGACGGAAATCGCTAAATCGACTCAGCTCGTCTCCCTGATCAAGAATATATATACATTGTGGGGTCTGCCACACCTCCTTCTGCCTGTTACACACAGCTGTCATTTGCACTAAATTAATAGATCCTTTTACTTTTTAAAGTACAGGGTCTAATAAGAAAATTTTCTTTTTTAACCTCCAAATTTAAATTCATAGCAATATTTAACGGAATGCAGTTAACATTCGCGCCAGTATCTACCTTAAAATTAATAGCTTGTCCATTAATATTGAAGGTTTTCATCCATTTTACTCTATTTAAACCACACTCGCTTATTCTAAGAGGCGATTTAATATTAATTTTATATTTACTGTCCACTGCGATATTATTACCTGATTCTATCCAATTAATTGAAGCTCTGTTGCTTTGATTTCGTTCCACATCCACACGTCGTTGGGTATTATTGTAGCTCCCACGTTTATCCGATTGTTTGTTGTTATCCACACGCTTATCCACCCACTTCTCCTGCTTACAGTATTGTGCAAAATGTCCTAGCCTTCCACAAGTGTGACATGTTATCTCCGTAGCACGGCACTCAGACAAGTGTTTACAGTTGAATACTGCTCCACAATTATAGCATCGGCGAACCATTGCGTTGATTGTCTGATTCACCGTTATGTTCTGGCTCACATCGTTTTTTTGTAGAAGTTCATTATTTTTTGCAGCTGCTTCAAAGGCTTTACACTCATTGACGATGTCCTCCAACTGTTTACTTTTAGATTCCAGCAGTTTTAACGTATGTTTCTCCGCGCTCGCATTTGAAGTCACATAATTGTACTTGTTTACGAAGTTATGTCTCAAACTCCATGAACGGTTGATGCTCAGTCTGTATGATGTTATGAAATTTGTATGGTTACGTTCTTGAATGGAATGCTATAGTCATCAAATGCTTTAATGACATCATTTAAAGAACGTGTAACAATTGATGCAGACGAATCCGAAGGTTGGTTCTCTGCACTGGTTCCAACCATGCCACTTGCAGTTCCGTCATTTGGAAATATTGTGTTATATATATCCGTCGTTTTCGGACCTGCTAACCACAAGAATTTTTTTTATTTTTTATTACTTTGCTGTTATTTATTGAATCTTCTCTTATGAGACTAACAATAAGTTTAAAAATCTTATTAATTATACTTAATTAAGAGTTTAATTAAAAACTATTTAATGACTACACGTTCATATTTATCGCTGGATGGGAAGATCGTTGCGGCGGAGACGAGAGTGGCTGCATACTCGCGTTAGCGCTCTTGCGAGATGATTTGGGTGTAGGGTCAGCTTGTTGTGATACTTTTCCAGGTGTATTGCTATAGTATCTCATCTCTGATGGGAAGTACGTTCAGGTCCCTGTGGATGTTTTCGTTCCGAACATACCACGGTGCCCCGGTGATAGTTCTGATGATCTTTGACTACGTTCTCTGTATTATCTCAACATTGCTGTTGCTGGCGTTACCCCACAACTGGCATCAATACGTCCACATCGGTTTTATTGAATTGTAGAGCAGGATCTTGTAGCCTAAGCTAAGGGGAGAGCGGGCGTTAATAAGCCAATGGAGGCTGTTAGCCTTTAGCTTTAAGTGCGTTCTTTTAGTTTCAATATGCTTGCGTCAGGTGAGCCGCCGGTCAAGATGTACGCCCAAATACGTAACTTCATTTGCTTTCGGAAGTACAGTATGGTTTAATGTAAGATCTGGACAATCTTGTCTATTGAGAGTGAACGTTATATGTTTACATTTTTGTTCATTTATTTTGATTCTCCAGTCAGATAGCCATTTCTCCACAGCCACCAGATGAAGAGCTAGTTGCGCTGATGCCTTTAGTGGGCATTTTGAGCGGCTGAGAATAGCGGTATCATCGGCAATTGTAGATGTAGTAAGTTGGCTGCTAGTAGGGATGTCCGCGGTGTAGAGAAGATATAACATTGGTCCAAGTACGCTGCCTTGAGGAACTCCAGCCTCGATGTTACAGTTATTTGACATGGTTGTATTACATTTTACTGCAAAAACCCTGTTGTAGAGATATGACTTCAGAAGTTTGTGGGTGTTGTGGGGAAGCATTATTCTAATTTTATGCATAACGCCATCTAGCCATACTCTGTCGAATGCTTGGGAGACATCCAGGAAAACAGCAGAACAGTATTCTCTGTGCTCGAAAGCAGTTCTTATTTCTGATGTTATACGGTTGACCTGCTCAATAGTGCCATGTTTTTCACGAAAACCGAATTGATGTGCTGGAATTTTGTTGTGTCTTCTCAGGTATGGAATGATCTTAGTAACAAGACATTTTTCGAAGATTTTTGATAGACATGGTAGTAAGCTTATTGGTCTATACGATGAGGGAACTGAATGATCTTTGCCAGGTTTTGCTATCATTATAATGACAGAGTTTTTCCATCTCCCTGGGAAGTGGCCAAACCGCGTTATGGCATTGAAAAGCTGGCATATTGTGCAAGCTGCACAATATGGTAGTTCCATAATCATCTTTGGAATAATTAAATCACAGCCTGGAGACTTGTGTGGTAATTGCTCCTTAATGATTTTTGTGATATCATTTGGTCGAAATTCGATTGGTTCATAGGGAGCTGCATCGTCGCTTGTTGTCGAAGGTAGTACAGTTGTGTTTGTTGATGGATTAGGCTGGAACACATTTTGAAGGTGGGTGGCGAATGTGTCAGCTCTGTCCGTGTCGCTACGGGCCCAGTCTCCAGCAGAGTTGCGTATAGGCGATACAGTTACTGTCGGTAAGCTTAGTGTTGAGTGAGCTCTCCACAGAGGGTGTTTTGACAGGTTGGAGATAGTTGTTGTATGTAGCGATGATAGCCATTTTCATCTTGTTGTTTGAGGGCTTCTGTGAGCCTACGTGTTGTATCTTTTAACCTATGTTTAGCAGAGGATCTGTGGGGTTGCCATTCTCGACGTAATCTACGTTTTTCCAAAACGAGCCGCTCAATTTGTATATTCGTATTCGGTTGTTTGAAGTTCGAATTACTAATTTTTGGGGTTGAAATATGAGCTGCTGTAACCAAAACAGACTCAGGTATTTTGGCGGAGTTGTTGATGTCTAATTCACTGTTTAGCCGTGGGTTCAGCTCAATGTGTGAACTAATATACTTTTTGTATTTAAGCCAATTGGTTCTGTTTGATGTTAAACTCCACGACTTTAGCTGGGCTTCTAGTCGTTGGTGTAGATTTATCAGCACAGGTTAATGGTCAGATGATAGATCCGAGAAGGTTTCAGTGCATATGAGATTGCGTGGAATGTTTTTTCGTAATGCCAAAGTCAATTAAGTCAGGTAATTTTTTGGGGTCTGTTGGCCAATATGTGGGAGAAGCCGGAGATGCATAGTCGAGCTTGTTGCTTGGTTTTATGATAGCGTTGTAAAGTTGTTTTCCTTTTGGATTTACAAGACAAGATCCCCAGTGCGTGTGCTTGGCATTATAATCCCCTGCTGCTATGAAGTGTTCCCCTAGTGAGTCGAAGTAGTCCGTGAATTGAGCTTCAGATATTGAGAAACGGGAAGGGCAATATATGGCGGCGACAGTTAAATTACCGCGACCACAAGAATGTGACTATTTTCTTGGCTTCAGGCTCGGCGTCTTTCCCCGATGCCATCATATACAGTGATGAACATAATTATTGGCACAGCAAGCATGTTACGCGTTGAGACCATTTTTCTACCCTTAATATTTTGATTTTTGATTGAAACCAAATTTATATGAATACAATAGACAATTTTCAACTGAATCCGTTTAATTTCATATATAATATCTCTTATAATTATTTTCCTATAATTAAAAAACAAAAAATAAAGTCAAAATTTTTCTGAACAAAATTATTGGCACACTTACAGCCGTGGCCATAGAAATAGCACACTTACAAATGGCAACTTTGTCCGATCATTACTCACTTGTTTTACATCCGATATTAATAATTTTGGTCTCAAATGATTATTCCAATATTCTATATTATTTACAGATCTTATTTTTACCGTTATCTTTTACGGTTTTCGATTTTTGCTTAATTTAAGTTCGAGAGAGCTCATTTGGGTTGGCCACAGAAATAGCACACTTTGTAATTGAGGAAGCTGATTCCAATTTTCGTAGACTTTTTGCTTAAATATTAGTTAAATAACTTAAGTATATTATAAAATTGATTAAATAAAGCCAAAATTGGTATTGGACGGCGTTGCCCGGGTGAGAAAAAGAGCCTTATGTAGGATATAAACAAATACAGGGAAAATCGTGCTAAAATTGTTATTTTAGTCAAAATTTCCAAGAATTTGGTATGCAATTAACTTAATTTAGTAACAGCAACTAATATTTAGTCATCTAAGAATATAAAACAACAGCCAAAGCAAAAATATTTGGACAAGGCAGATCAGTCGGACGGGCCCGACTGTAGAATACCCTGTGCCTTTTATTTTATATACAATTTTATAAAACTGTCACACTAAGCGTATTAGCAGTACTTCTTCTTCTTCCCTTTTTACGTGCGCCAGCTGCGCTGCTGCTGCTGCGCTGCTGGGCTGCGCTGCCAATTGCGTAGCTTATATCTACTTTGTTTATTGACCGATTTCAATGCGCTTTTCAGGATAGTTAAATATAATAGAAGAGAGTATATATACCAAATAACAACCTTCTATGTTCAATATTGCGCTTGTTTTTCAAATTTTAATTTCAACTATTGTGATGCTTATATCTCCTGTGTTTATTAACTAATTTCAATGCGCTTTTCCGGACAGTTAAATTTAATAGTAGAGAGTATATATTCCGAATAACAACATTCTATGTTTAATATTACGCTTGTTTTTCAATTTTTTATGTTAAAAAACACGAGGTTGTTTGGGTTTTATTAATTTTTGGGCGTCAAGGGGGCGTGGCATCAAATTTTCGAAATAAACTTGATCTGCGTAAGATAACTACCTATCTATAGCAAATGGAATCTCTAGCTTTTGTGGTTGCTGAGATCGACGCGTTCATCCAAACAGACGAACAGACAGACAGACAGACAGACAAAAATGTCTATATCGACTCGGCTCTTCACCCTGATCAAGAATATATATAGTTTGTGGGGTCTGCCACGCCTCCTTCTGCCTGTTACATACATTCTGACAAAGTTATTAACCCTGTTTTACCCATTTTTCAAATGGGCACAGGGTATAAAAAAAACGGACTTCAAAATCGATAGTCCAACAGCACGGATGAGCAACGCTGATCCTTTTGCCCCGTTTCGAAGGATAACGCAAGACTTTTAATAAAAACATGGTGCTACTATAAGCAGAATACCTGTCCCAACAAGCCCCAATAAAGTTTTGGTCAATAGGAAAATTAGCCGAAGATTGCGAGACCTGGCAAAACAAAACATTGTGCAGAGAAGAATTTTGCGGTGATATTCCATATATTTATGTGCAACGCACCCGCTTGGTGCACTGTTTTGTTTTGTTTCTAATTTGGTTTTTTGGTTAGCGGAGGAATGAGAGGAATTATCAAAAAACCCAAACTAACTTGATCTGATTGCTGCATAGGAGAACCTAAATACCAAAAAATTGTATTTCTATCTGTTATAGTATGCAAGATCTAGGTGGTTTCTTTGTATGATCTATCTTCGCTGTTTCATTACCGTTCGTAATGTAATTCACAGCATTGATGGATAATGCCATAGGCTGCGTACATGCCAGTACGCTTATAGTGGCTATAGTGGCGCTTACATATATTTATAAAAAAATTGTCTGTTGCATAACTTTGCTGTTTCATTCAATTTAATTCAATGGGCTACGTACATGCCAAATTACAAGTCTGTAGCTCTAATATTGTGCATGCAGTTGCATACCCATTTTAAAAAACATTAACTATTGAATATCTTCGCTATTTCTATTTCAAATCATAATTTAATTAAAATCATCGGTGGAAAATGCCATAGAGTACGTACATGTCAAGTCTGTATCGCTATTATTATGGCTGCTGTGGCGTTTATAGTTTTCGAGATTTTTAAGGTAGGTGTAGATTTTTGATGATTCGCGGATGATTGTAGCGAGATATAAAAAGTTTGGTACAAAATTGATCTGCTTGCATTAGCTGACAACTTAAGTCCGGAAAGGTGGTGTTTTTAGCTTTTATAGTTGCTGAGATCTAGGTGTTCTTACAGACAGACGGACAGGCGGATGGACGGACATGGCTATATTAACTCAGCTCGTCGTCCTGAGTCAGAATATATATACTTTGTGGGGTCTACCACGCTTCCTTCTGCCTGTTACACACAGCTGTCATTTGCACTAAATTAATAGACCCTTTTACTTTTTTAAAGTACAGGGTCTAAAAATGTCCTGTGTAAAATGTCCCGTTTGTTTTTTTAAACGCTGTTTTAAATTGAATTAAAAAAAATGCACGTCATCTTTGAAAAAAATCATAACCATTTTGAAGAGGCATCAATGCACAAGAGTTTAAACTTTGTTGCATCAAAATATTGCCATTGGATTAGCTGAAATTAGCGATTGAATTGGTTGACCTCACATGCCACTACCGTTTTTGTCCTGTAAAAAATCACTTGAATTTTTCAATTTTCTTGAAAATGAAAAGTTACACAAAATCAATCTTTCCACCAATGAAAGAGTTAATTAAATGCTATATAGTATGTTAATCCTTTCAGAAAAAAATCGCTTCTTATTTTCAGTTATTTTACTTTAAACGATCGGATAAGAAACAGCGAAGAAAACGCAAAGTACAGGGTCTTCTACAGTCGGTTGCGTCCGACTGTAGCCCCGTCCTTACTGGTTTGTATTTACATGTAATAAACAAATCGAATTATAATTATAATTTTCTGTAGCCCCGTCCTTACTGGTTTGTATTTACATGTAATAAACAAATCGAATTATAATTATAATTTTCCAATTGATTGAAATTTATGTAACGTTAGCGATAAATTTCAGCTAAACAGGCTCTGCGAGTGCCCGCAAAAACATCGTAAGTGTCAAAAATCATGGAATTGATTGAAATAAAATCTTAAAACGAGTATATTATCTACATTACAGCTTAAATAGACAATATTTCAAGTTTCAATGAAATCCATCAAGCAATATTGAAATAAACTAAAAAAAAATCTGTAAAATTTGATTTTGTTGCTTACGATTTTTACGCGGGAAGGGCTGATATCTTAGCTGTTTCGCGTGATGATCGACTTAGTGTTTCTCTAACTTAGCTGCTTTGATTAAAAATATTTATACTTAGCGGCATCTGACTGGCTTTGCTTTGGGTGCACCGTGGCCACATGTATATATATGTATTTTGTATAATTGAAATTTAGCTACACGGTTCAATAAATCTCAGATCTAATGAATGGTCGACTTAAAACCTGTATAACCTTTATTCAACAGTTTTACCTTAGATCGGAAATGTTTTTATAAGTACAGAGAAATTATTTTAGGTAGAATTATATATCTATCTCATAATATTGTATCTAAGTAGGAGCTTTATTCAGGCTTTGCTCAATATCAGTAAGTAACTATGCTTCAAGCGATACAAATAGTTGAGGAAGTACAGCTTCAAGCTCTAGTGCGAAGGGTATTTTCTCCAGTCGTGATTTATCCAATTCTGCTAGTTGAAGTGAAAGCACTGTCAACTGCTTGTATAATTTGGAAGCACGCAGCATCGCTCTACATTTAGCGCTAAAACAAAAAAGTTTCCAGATAGACAAAACTGCTAGGTGAAGCTCTTCAAGTGAGTCTCTGTTAATCTCCTCCGCATCAAGCTCGTTTTGTACTGTAGTGTTCAGAATTCGCGAAAGTAAGTCCAAAAACTCTCCCATGCCGACGAACTGCATGCGGTTGCTTGTGCAAAAGCACATATTGCGTAGAATACGTAATGAGAGTATTCGCAACTGGCTCAGTGGAGGTGAACGGTGGATTGAATGGAGGAGTCCTCCCATGTGACAGATTTTGTTACCAAGCTCGTAGCGTGAGTAGATTTCCCAGAAGCCCAGCCAGCTAAGCAGCACCTCCGGCTTTACTTTGTTCAAAGGCGGTAGCAGCGTGTCAAACATGTCAAGCACTCGCATTTTTCCCAGACTGAGACGTCCCTCGGTACAGGAGCAGCAGTTGATCATGACCCGCAGAGCCAGGTGTATGATAGATTCCGTATTAGTGTTTCCGCCGCTGGACTTGACCTCCCTCTTCGTAGTCTCGTGGTCAGCCACACGCACCATCAACTGCAGCAGGGAGTGTGAATGATTTGGTAGCACCGACGAAGTATGTTTGCACATCTCCATGGAGTGCTCAGTGAGCACAATGGTCAACTGTAGAATGTTGTGCTTGAGTACGCTGGAATGTGATAACCAAGGCCACAAGCCAACAATTACACGAACTACTCTGGATGCTAAGGCCGAATCTATGATAACAGCATTAGGATTACTATGCCATAGCAGCAGCATATTGACCAGAACCAGCAGATTGTTAAGGATGTCACGGGATTTGTGTGCACCCATGCGACGTACATAAACCGTAGCATTACCCACACTGCCATCAGCTAGGAATTTCTCTAACAGCTGTATAACCTCGCTCAGAAAATCGTATTGACGTGCCGCATCCACCACATCACTTGATTGCTTCAGCAGATAGCCAAGAACTGTGCATATCTGCATGTGAGGGGTCGCTGCTGGTATCAGGAAATTGAAGTTTTTGGCGTGATAGAAAGTTTGGAATAGGCGTACAAGAGAATGGTAGATTATGAGAGTTCCATTTACAATTTCCTTCTCATCGGGACTGTTTTTTACATCTGAATTCGAATATTGTCCGTTCAGTGTATTTAAATTGTTTTCTTTGTCTTCATTGTGACTGTCACAATTGCTTGCAGAATCTCTAATGTCAACATCAGTGGACTGATCATCCTTTTCATACATGTCCAGGACATGGAACAGACTCTCCTCCTCCCCGTGCGCTTTGACCAGCAGAAGCAGCAACAAGTCCAACGTGTAGCATTGTATGGGACGATTGACCAAACTGGAATTCAAGCCATAGTATATCTGGACAAAGAGCACAATGGGAAATTCTTTGAATTTTTCACGCAAGCATTCATACGACAGCAGATTTTTGCAGAACACCAGCAAAAGTTGCAGTATGTGAATCCTAGTTGCCTCTGGCATTTTCTGCTGTTCCAGCACATTGTTCATCAATGTAAGGTAGCTCGTAAGCAGTGCAGGATCACGACAAATATTTCGTTCCAGAAACTCTCTGTTATGCACATAGCATAGCGCATAGAGTTTACAGATTTGTGCACCGCATAGATTAAGATAGGCCTTGCAATGAGGTCCATCCTTTGTGGGCATCTTCAATACATCACTCAATCCTTGAACAAAAGCGTGCTCACAGAGTGTGACGCACCAGCTTGGCTGCATTTTAACCAGCGTAGTAGCAATGCTCACAAAACAGCTAATAATCTCGCAGGAGTTTTTTACTTGGTTTCGCTCTTTCAGGTGCCAGCTGTCCAGTTCAGAATAAATATGCAGCGAGCCGAGTGCTGCATGAGCCTGCTGCAGAAATGAGTGAAATTTAAGGAGATCACAACATGCCGTTGCGCCTATGTGGGGCATGAGTAGTTCAAAAACGCGACCAGCTAGTTCACGCACTAGTATCAGTTCATGCACATCCAACATTGTGCTGAGGCAACACGAGCCTAATCCGCCAGGTAGAAAATCATTAAATTCGCCCATTACATTCACCATATTAGTTCCAATGCTTTTAACTTGTTGTGATATGGTGACCCAGGCTAAGGTGCGCACCTCTTCATCGTTGTGACCACACAAACCCAGCAAGTAGCGCAACACGGATACTTTGGTTTTATCATCGCTTGAAAAATTAGAATTTGCCTGCATATTGCAGACAATCATTAGGCAATCCCTTTGCCACTGAGCCCCAGTCTGTGTAGACGTGCGCAAGCTACTCGACAGCTGCACAAAGTGATTGTAGTAGGCCTGTGAAAAACAGAGGATTAGTGACTTGTAGCTTCCTCTTGTAGCTCTACTCACCTGACGTTGTGCTTTGTCCAACACCAACGGACGCTGGGACAGCCGACGTAGTACGCTAAAGAGACAGCGCACCTGCTGCAGATTCCTCAACTCGAAGTGAGTGCGAGCCAGGATGCTCAACTCTATGAAGAGTGGGCTAGTCCAAGTAGTATTTGGGGATGGTAGCCAGAGCAACAGTTGGACCAGACAGTCTGTGATCAGGGCAAGCATGTGCAACGATGTGTTACGATCCCTAATGAGGGTGTAGAAGCTGTGATGGGGATCCGTTTCTAGAGCTTGGTTGAGACCCCTCAGCACCATGGGCAAGCGACGAAGTAAGCCGTAGTAGCACAGCTCCAACAATGCCACATACAGTCTGCGATCCACCTCATTGCCCGGTGTAAGCCGCAGATACTTGTGCATTAGGTTCCATAACATCTGGGACACAGTTTCTGGAACAGATTTCTGCAGTAATATCAGAAACATTTGTAGGCTGTTCACAATCTGTAACAACATCTCATGACTGCTGCAATTGCTGGCCTCCAACAGTTGATGCTCCAGTTGATGCTCCAATTGTGACGCACCTATCAACGCCATATCCAAGGATCGCAGCTTTAGTGAGTTTCTAATGTCCATTTGACTCAAGGCAGACAACCGGATCTCATCCGGCAGAACACACATAATTTGTGCAATTGTAACCCGCCAGAATTGCTCAAAGAATTGCACATTGCCAGAAAAATATCCTGTCAGTATGTTCTCCTGCATGGCTAATCCTCGTGTGGCAAGGGTTTCGAATACTTTGGGTTTCACTTCATACGTTACAGGCATATGTATTTCCGAGAGATTAGTTTCGACTACGAGTTGTGTCTCTGTGGAAGTAATATGATTGTGGAAGAGCATTTGGAACAAGCAGATGCTAACCTCTGTTCGCAAACGTGCGTCACGTGGCAGCAGCACAAAGCAACGCAGCAGACAGATGAGCAGCTGCCTGTCATCCGAGTATTTCCTGCGAATTGTTCTGCTGACAAAGAATAGTCGCATCACAATTCCAATCACCACAAGCAGCATGTCCAAGTCGCCATTGACTGTGGGGCATAGCAAAAGTGCATACAAGGTTTCCATAATGTTGTGGCTAATAAAGGCTTCTGCGGCACGCCAATTGTGCAGCTGCACGTGAAGCTGTATTAGCGTGGATTTACGTATGTTTTTTTTTAGATCGGGTGAGTTCAGCAGACTCATAACTGTCTCCGGGTTCGGCATTAAAGCATTTGCGCATTCGGTAAATATATTGGAGTAATTGACTGGAGTGCAATCCGTCATTTGAATTCCGGGTGTCCTGTAGTCATGCTGTTTATCCTGCACGGCGAGTATGTAGACAATGCGTGTGATGGCATCTTGACGTACGCACACATCGGGATGAAACACAAAGCACGCGTTGCCGCGAAGCAACTGTGTTGCCTCTAGATGATCACCGTCTGGATCTAGAAGTTGCCACAGCATGCGCTGCAGCTGTGGATGCTTGGTGGCGCGACACGCAATGAGCGGCAGCAGAGGTAATGCGACTTTGATGATGTCTTTGAAATCTTGTTGACTAACCATACGGATCAAGCCAACGAGCATTATCAGATAGTCTACACACCACTCGCGCAACTCCTGATAGGATGCATCTTCCAACCAGGCCTGTACTAGCAGTTTACGCAGCAAAGCTGTGGTCATGGGTACACCCAGTATGTGCTTCTTAGCCAGCTCAACATTGCTGCACCCTACCAAGTAGTGAGTGCCGTTTAAAAAGGCATGGAAATGATTCACCACGGGTTGCTTGAGCACGTGCAGTGCGTAGTTACGCAGCCGTGCATTGGGCAAATCAAATAGTGTATCAAGCAGTGACTCTGCTGCTCGACACAGCTCCGGATCAACTAGATAGTGCCTGGTGCACTTAATCAGTGATTCACAGAGCTTTAAAATTAGCGATTTGCTGTTTAGTTGAGTGACCACAAGGCATATTTCCGTGTGTTTCTTTAGCAGCTGTTGGGGCGATAATGGTGTTATGCCCAGTATCTGCTTTATTGCCAAGCTATAGGCTGTTTGCAGTTCCGGCACATGGTAGTTCTTTAGTTGCCTCTTGCTGCCCAGCAACTCACGTAGATGACACAACTCACGTGCATCTTCCGGCATGCAGCTCATAAAAATGCTATCGAAGAACACCGGCTCTAGGAGACTCTCTGCGGTTTTGGGGTCAATAACGGCATCTATTTGCACGTTCTGCGTAATCACATTCAAAAGCAAACTGCTGAAGAGCACTGACTGCAGTCGTGGCATCCTCAGTGCGTTTAGTATGCCAGACGTGTTCTTGCAGCTGCCACTATCGAAATTGTTGCAGTATTGCGACAAATCGCGTGCTTTATGCGACAGTTGCTGCAAAATGTTCTCCGGAACTGGCATCATAAGATTCCTGAATGTGCAGAGTGTCTGTATTACGACTTCAACCAAGATCCTATTGTGTCCACAATGCTCCAGCAAGGGCGGCTCAAGCAGCTCAAAACTGCGGAACCAGAGCAGTGTCAATGCACTCCTAACCCGTATCTGTTGCGGCATTGTCTCCAGAGACTCCACGCTAGTTGCATAGCTGAGCGTCTTCCGGCGTGTGGTGCCACGTCGTGTAATAAGTTTTGTAAAAGTCAGGAGCAGCTGGTTAATGTGCTGCAGAGTTTCGCCCTTATGAAGGTGCTGCAGATGCAGCAGCTTAAGAAATATGTGCGGCGGCTGTAGCAAATATTCAATCGGATAGTCTAGTAATTTGATACGTAAACTGATCAGATTCTCTTGCAACGAGGAATCATTGCCGTTCGTCAACGCATCCACAATGGTCGTCATGGTAGCCATGTCATCTGGCCTGATTCTTGTCCAGGCCGGTTGAAAATCGTCTTGCTGCATATCGAAGCCAACATCCAGTTGGTTATTGCTCCTCTGCGATTCGCCTGCAAGTTACACATAATTAAAAACTGAAACGCATTGAGTTTCCCCAAGTACCTAGGCTTATGCTGTCGCCTGGCGCCTCTTCCTTGGCTGATGCCACAATCCAGCTCTGCAGCTCCTCGAGTAGTTGCAAGACACGCTTTGGCTGCTCGGCACCAACAATTTTCCTTATCTTCGCTAGCTCGCATTGCAAACGCACGCCAGGAACCTTGTGCAATATCGCCGTACCATGGTCTGACCGCAGCAGCTCCAGCATCAGGGCGAGCACGCGGTCGACTGCAGTTGGAGGCGTGTAGCCAAACCAGCGTATTAGTTGTTTGCACAACAGTACGGGGTTAAAGGTAATCTTCTCGCCATGCTGCAGGCAGCGCATGAAACGCGTCTCGACTTGTTGCAGCGCACGCATGCGTATTTCCGGCGACTCATTCGTTAATTTGGCAAGCTGATGCTCAGCCAGAGCCAGCGTTTGTTGGTGAGGCGTGGACATGGTGAAACCACATCTGTAACGAACACGTATTTAAGCGATTGGCCACGCCTTTTCTAAGCAGCTTACTTGTAGTGGTCAAATCACAATTCTTAATTTACCAAATCAATTTTAAAATCAGTATCAACTTCTGCGCGTATTAGAAAGACGGCATTTATATTTGGACGCCGTTCGCCAGGGTTGTAGAACAGGGATTAGGGATGGGAAAATGTCAAACATAGCTATTTTTATCGATGTATCGAATCTTACATACGCGCTATTTTGGTTGATTGGATCCATTATTGGATCCTTCAATTTCGTGAGTTTTTCGTCTTTCAAATATTTCAAAAACATCGTACCGATAATATATTGTTTTGAAAAATATCAAAATGATATTTAATATAATGAAATACAATTTACTATATCTTTTTTTTCATTTCAACAAAAGTTATACTCTACCGAACAATATGAAAATACAATAAACTGAAACTACAATAATACAATTTGTCATACGGTTGTCACAATGACGCATTTTATAACTGAAGCTAGTTTCTCCAAAAGCACTGACCTAAATGTGGTGGGGATATGAAAAACCATCCATGCATCGAACATCGATAGTGGCTTAATAGGCTGTTTACACTGAGCCCAAAACACGAAATGGAATATTCTGCCATAAGCAATCTGTGGGTAGAAGAAGAGCCGCATAATCCATGATGTGGCATATCAATAGCAAAAATCTGTTTATTACAGCTAATAAATTCAAAAATGCCCGCAAATATAAACTGACTGAAATGAAAATAAGCGAAATGAATAATAAGAGCAAAAATATAAATGGGCCGATGCAACATTATTTTTATGCATTTTTATGCACTGCACCCATGGGTGAAAATTTATATTTTATTTTACAATTTGTGATAATACTGAAAAGCGCTTTCAAATCAAAAAAGATTGTAATGTAGCAATATCGCAGTTTTTGTCTAGCTCGCTTTCAAAATGCACATAAATTTGCGCGTTTTCTTTTTTGTTTACGTTTATAATGGCGCGTTTTTTTGTTTGTTTACGTTTGCGGTGGCCGAACAGCTGATCGCGTGATGCGATTCTAGGTGTAAACACTTGCATCACGTTTGAAATATTCTGCTCAGTGTCAAACATTGGGATTTTTTTATACCCTGTGCCCATTTAAAAAATGGGAAAAACAGGGTTAATAACTTTGTGCGAATGTATGTAACAGGCAGAAGGAGGCGTGGCAGACCCCACAAACTATATATATTCTTGATCAGGGAGAAGAGCTGAGTCGATTTAGTCCTGTCTGTCTGTCTGTCTGTTTGGATGAACGCGTCGATCTCAGCAACTACAAAAGCTAAAGATGCCGTTTTGGTTGCTATAGATAGGTAGTTATCTTACGCAGATCAAGTTTATTTCGAAAATTGGACGCCACGCCCCCTTGACGCCCAAAAATCAATAAAACCCAAACAACCTCGTGTTTTTTAACATAAAAAGTTGAATAACAAGCGTAATATTAAACATAGAAGGTTGTTATTTGGAACATAAGCTCTCTTGTATGATATTTAACTATCATGAAAAGCGCATTGAAATCGGTTAAGAAACACAGGAGATATAAGCTTCACAAAAGTTGAACCTAAAAGTTCAAAAACAAGCGTAATATTAAACATAGAATGTTGTTATTTGGAATATATACTCTCTTCTATTATAATTAACTATTCTGAAATCGGTTAATAAACAAACTAGATATAAGCTACGCAATTTGTAGCGTAGCCCAGCAGCGCAGCAGCAGCAGCGCAGCGCAGCTGGCGCACGTAAAATGGGAGAAGAAGAAGAAGTACTGCTGATACGCTTAATGTGACAGTTTTATAAAATTGTATATAAAATAAAAGGCACAGGGTATTCTACAGTCGGGCCCGTCCGACTGATCTGCCCTGTCCAAATTTTTTTACCTATATATTTTGAACATAAAAAGTTGAATAACAAGCGTAATATTGCACATAAAAGATTGTTATTTGGAACAAAAGCTTTCTTGTATTATATTTCACTATCTAGAAAAGCACATTGAAATCGGTTAAGAAACACAGGAGATATAAGCTTCACAAAAGTTGAACTTAAAAGTTCAAAAACAAACGTAATATTAATCACAGAATGTTATTATTGAATATATACTCTCTTATATTATATTTAACTGTCCAGAAACCTGTTTATAAACAAAGGAGATATAAACTTCCTAATATTGCATGCGTCGCACTCAAGCGCAGTCGCTATTCGTGTGGGAATAGCGTGCGAGAGGGATGGCAATACCATGTTGCTAGGCACATGAATTGTGCGTATGTTTGAATATTTGAACATTCAAAGTTAAATAGCAAGCGTAATATTGAAAATAGAATATTGTTACTCGGAACTTAAACTCTTTTTTAGACCCTGTATTTTAAAAAAATTTGGACGGGGCAGATCAGTCGGACGGGACAGATCAGTCGGACGGGCCCGACTGTAGAATACCCTGTGCCTTTTATTTTAAATACAATTTTATAAAACTGTTACACTAAGCGTATTAGCAGTACTTCTTCTTCTTCACTTTTTACGTGCGCCAGCTGTGCTGCGCTGCTGCTGCTGCGCTGCTGGGCTGCGCTGCCAATTACATACGTAGCTTATGTCTACTTTGTTTATAAACCGATTTTAATTTCTTTTCATGATAGTTAAATATAGTAGAAGAGAGTGTATATACCAAATAACACCATTCTATGTTCAATATTACGCTTGTTATTCAACTTTTTATGTTAAAAAACATGAGGTTGTTTGGGTTTTATTGATTTTTGGGCGTGAAAGGGGCGTGGCATTAAATTTTCGAAACAAACTTGATCTGCGTAAGATAACTACCTATCTATAGCAACCAAAACGGCATCTCTAGCTTTTGTAGTTGCTGAGATCGACGCGTTCATCCAAACAGACGGACAAACGGACAGACAGACAGACAGACGGAAATCGCTAAATCGACTCAGCTCATCTCCCTGATCAAGAATATATATAGTTTGTGGGGTCTGCCACGCCTCCTTCTGTGTGTTACATACATTCTGACAAAGTTAATAACCCTGTATTTCCCATTTTTCAATGGGTACAGGGTATAAAAATAAAAGGGTCTATTAATTTAGTGCAAATGACAGCTGTGTGTAACAGGCAGAAGGAAGCGTGGTAGACCCCACAAAGTATATATATTCTGACTCAGAACGACGAGCTGAGTTGATATAGCCATGTCCGTCTGTGCGTCTGTCTGTATGAACACCTAGAGCTCAGCAACTAAAAGAGATAGAGACACCACCTTTCCGGATTTAGGTAGTCAGCTAATGCAAGCAGATCAAGTTTGTTTCAAACTTTTGATATCTCGCCTCCTTCATCCGCGAATCCTCAAAAATCTACGCCTACCTCAAAAATCTCGAAAACTATAAACGCTACAGCAGCCACAATAATAGCGCTACAGACTTGTAATTTGGCATGTACGTAGCCTAAGGTATTCTCCACCGATGATATTAATTTATTTATGATTTGAATTGGAAATAGTGAAGATATGCAAGAGAAAATTTTTTTTAAAATGCATAAAGCTGCAGACTTGTAATTTGAAATGTACGTAGCCTATTGAATTATCCATCGATGCTGTAAATTACGTTACAAAAGAAAGAAGAAGAAGAAGAGAAGAAACAGCGAAGTTATGAAGCAATGAATTGTTTTATAAATGTATGTAAGCGCCACTATAGCCACAGTTTAAAGGCAATCGACTTGGGATTTGGCATGTACGTAGCCTATGGCATTATCCATCAACGCTGTGAATTATATTACCAACGGAAAAGAAACAGCGAAGATAAATCAGACAAAGAAGCCACCTAGATCTTGCAGACTATAAGTGCTAGAAATACCATTTTTTGGTATTTATGTTCTCCAATACAGCCTTCAGATCAAGTTACTTTGGGTTTTTTGATAACTCCTCTCATTCCTCCGCTAACCGTAAAACAAATCTAGAAAGAGTTTACAGTTTTAAAGCTTCAATTTTAAAGCTAAAGATTTGGATGTGGCATGTACGTAGTCTATGACAATCCCCATCGATGCTGTGAATTACATTACGATCGAATAAGAAACAGCGAAGAAAACACAAAGTACAGGGTCTCCTACAGTCGGTTGCGTCCGACTGTAGCTCCGTCCTTACTGGTTATTATATTGAACTATCTTGAAAAGCGCATTTAAATCGTTTAATAAACACAATATATAAATAAATTAAATTATATTTAATTAAATGAAATACTGTATTTGCGAGCGCGCAGCGCGAGCTTTGGCACAGGGTATAAGACGGTCGGGCCCGTCCGACTGATCTGCTCCGCCCATTCTGGTTTTATTATGCAACAACATTATAACTAATCACTGATCAGTTAGCTGAAGTGAACGAGTTTGATACATTAAAATTGCTAAATGAAAACAAAACCCAATTTAAGCACATTTGTGTTTCTTGTGGCAACCGTGTCATTCAATTGTCTATCGATCGTGCATGGACTTAGCGTTTTTGTCTTATCGATTTATCTGTCATCGATGTACATACACCAGAGACACTGTATGATACAAAATTTATAAAATTTTGTTTCTGTTGACTAAATATACCTATTCACCGGATTATTACAAAAATGTATCACCAATAACTGGGAAGGTTGTTCTGCTGCATGCAGCCATTGCTTTCAAGAGAAATGGGAGAGATGTAGCCTTGGCTATGAAAGCTCTCACATTCGTCGTATCAAAGATATGTAAGACTCAGGTAGAGCAAAGCAATAAGAGAGCGAATGCAGTGTTCTCTGGGGGTGTATAAATACAGGCATATCGTTCGGCTGGAATTTAGTTTGTGCTGATCATTCAGCTCTGACGGACGTGTGTGCTAAAAATAGTTAACTTTTAAAATGGCTACGGGAGGAAAATATTGTTTTGCCATCGATCGCGGCGGCACGTTTACGGATGTACTCTGCATTTGTCCGGGTGGGCGGGTACGCACTATCAAATTGCTGTCTGAAGATCCAGAGCGTTATAGCGATGCTCCCCGTGAGGGGATTCGGCGTATACTTAAAGAGGTGAGTTCAGGTTACAAAGACATGTTTAGTATTTACAGTAATGATTTGGGCAGGAAACTGGTGCTGATCTGGCTCCATCAGGACTGGTAGATACGTCAAAGATTGGTTGGGTGCGCATGGGCACCACTGTGGCCACAAATGCCCTACTCGAACGTAAGGGTGATCCAGTTGTGCTGGTGGTTAACTCTGGATTCCGGGATCTTCTCTATATTGGCAACCAGGCACGGCCCAAAATATTCGACCTAAACATACGTAAGCCAACGAATCTCTACCAGCATGTTGTCGAGGTAGAGTGTCGCATAGTTCCCGAACTAAAAGATCGGTGTCACTTAAGTGAGTTTATTCACAGTTTGAAGTGGGCATTTTCGTTAATACATTTCACCCTAGATAAACAGTGGAAGGTTCTGGAGGGTGTGGCTGGGAGCAAATACTTGGAAATGAGTTCATTAGATGAGCCCGCCATTCGTGCTTCGTTGGGTGAAGCCCATAAGCTGGGCATTAATTCGATGGCTGTGGTGCTAAATCACAGCTATGCATGCCCAGAGCACGAGTTGCGCATTGGAGAGATAGCTAAGGATATCGGTTTTAGGAATGTAACGCTTTCGCACCAGACCATGCCTATGTGCCGAGTTGTGGCCAGAGGTTACACAGCCTGTGCCGAGGCCTATTTGACGCCTCACGTGGATCGTTATGTTGCCAGGTAAGTGACTAGTCAGGTTCCACAATCCCTTATAAATTAGTAGAATGATACAGCACCAAAATTTACAATTTTAATTAGACAAACATGAAAAAAATGTGACGGCAGTAAAGATAAAGATAATCGTAGCACACCAAAACAAAGTAATCAGCTATACTAATACTATTAACAAATATTCGGACGGGGCGAATCAGTGGGACGGAGACTACAGTCCGACGTAGCCGACAGTAGGAGTCCGTGTATTTTGTTTAGAACTACCAATTAATTCAGAAACAGTTGAAATTAGTGTAAATTGCATTATATTTTTATACCCTGTACCCATTGATAATGGGAAAAACAGGGTTAATAACTTTGTCAGAATTTATGTAACAGGCAGAATGAGGCAGATCAAGTTTATTTCAAATCTTGGATGCCACGCCCCTGCCGCCTACAATGAATGAAATTAAATACATTCGCCAATTTAAGAGACACTAAGCTATTTACATGAATTCTATCTTCAGTGGTTGGTAGGTCAATATACGCAGATGAGACATTTTTATACCCTGTGCCCATTTGAAAAATGGGAAAAACAGGGTTAATAACTTTGTCAGAATGTATGTAACAGGCAGAAGGAGGCGTGGCAGACCCCACAAAGTATATATATTCTTAATCAGGGCGACAAGC
Source organism: Hypselothyrea guttata (assembly GCA_035045125.1). Classification (NCBI taxonomy): domain Eukaryota; kingdom Metazoa; phylum Arthropoda; class Insecta; order Diptera; family Drosophilidae; genus Hypselothyrea; species Hypselothyrea guttata. Next base: position 113,081 of record JAWNNJ010001889.1, read on the forward strand.
TGAGTCGATTTAGCGATGTCCGTCTGTCTGTCCGTCTGTTTGGATGAACGCGTCGATCTCCGCAACTACAAAAGATAGAGATGCCGTTTTAATTGCTATAGATAGTTAGTTATCTTACGCAGATTTTGTTTGTTTGGAAAATTGAATGCCACGCCCCCTTTACGCCCAAAAATTAATAAAACCCCAACAACCTCGTGTTTTTTAACATAAAATGTTGAATAACAAGCGTAATATTAAACATAGAAGGTTGTTATTTGGAACATAAGCTCTCTTGTATTATATTTAACTATCCTGAAAAGCGCATTAAAATCGGTTATGAAACACAGAAGATATAAGCTTCACAATAGTTAAACTTAAACGTTTAAAAACAATCGTAATATTGAACATAGAAGGTTGTTATTTGGTATACATACTCTCTTCTATTTAACTATCATGAAAAGCGCATTAAAATCGGTTAATAAACAAAGTAGATATAAGCTACGCAATTGGCAGCGCAGATCAGCAGCGCAGCAGCAGCCGCGCAGCTGGCGCACGTAAAAAGGGAAGAAGAAGTACTGCTGATACGCTTAGAGTGACAGTTTTATAAAATTGTATATAAAATAAAAGGCACAGGGTATTCTACAGTCGGGCCCGTCCGACTGGTCTGCCCCGTCCAAATGTTTACATATCGCTCGTTAACCAGAAGAGTGTCATAACTCAAAAAAGTGCGTTTCGAGATAAACGCATTTAAAGTTTCCAAGTGTCCACTATCTTCAAGAAAAGCCATAGAGTAACTACTCCAAGAGCCGCAATGTCCGCACCTTTTAATCGATAGCAAAAGATTATCAACCAGATCGGATCGGTCTGCTAAATAACATACGGCTTGTCTGTTAAATAACAGGCTCGCTTCCATAACAATGTTATCTTAACAGACTTGCTCGTTTGTTTTGATTTTCTTATTCTCTACCTACTCGACCGCATACCATACGATGGCGTACCGAAGGCATGCCGACGGCATTCGTTTTGCATTATGTGGCTTCTGCTTTGCTTTTTGAGTTTGTCTCTCTTTCGTTTTGACAGTCGTAACGTAGATACTCTTTCAAATTGCCTTGTATTCCGCTGCCGCTAGATATAAGGCAATTTTTTTAAAGGGTATTGAGTGGTTAGCATTGAGAGCAAATTTATCTTGTTCGCTATGCTTTCGGTGTTCAGCGAGGTTGCCAAAAATTTCATGTGTGGCCTTGGATGCGTTTGTTTCTACGTTTGCTTGTTGCCTGTTAGTCCTCATAGTTATTTGCTGCTGCTGGCGTGGCATTGGCTGGGCTCGCTTGTGTGGGGATGTATGTACATACATATGTATGTACCTGTTCGATGTATGAATTTTGTAAATGCTTTTTTACAGGTGTGCAATTCTTAAACATTTTGTATGGCCATATTATATTCAAATTTCAGCTAATTTTATTGCAAATTACCGTTTACATATATTTTTGTATTTATCTATAACTTTTGGTTTGGCTATCTTATAGCAAATTCATTTATAAATGCATGCAACTTTTTTTTAAATAATATTATTTTTGACGTTCATAATAAAATAAAAAAATTTTTAATTATGCTTAAAAAATGTATATAAAATATATGTAATTCATAAATTTTATTTACAGCATACCGTCGATAATTGCAACCACATTAAATATAAAATTTACTAATTTCAATTAAATACCCAATTAAATATTAAATATACAATAAAATATTTGTATACAATTAAATATTTATATGTTGTGTGTTTTATTGAACTTAGTAAATTGTATATTTAATATACATACATATTTGTAACTAACTAGGTTGCTGTTGTCTATGTTGCATATTTAATTGTATATTTTATTAAAATTAGTGAATTGTATATTTAGTATAATTGTATATTTTGTATATTCAGTTGAATAAAATTGTATAATTATAAACAAATGAATTCGGATGTATTGTTGAAATATGTTCGTCGTCTTATTAATTGAACAGAGTTATTATTATTTAATTACGATATTACTTTAAATGTTTAAATAAAACATACTTAAAAAATTAATTTCAAATCGAAAAATATATCTATCTCTTAACTCGGAATAAAATTTGCTGAATTTTGAATATAATATGTCTATACTAGTTACCAAAAAAGAAAATAGGTACAACTAAGTACTGCAAGCAATTAGCCTGCAATTGCAAACCATCCCATAGTACAAGAAATGCCAACAACAATCCACAAGCAACGCAGAAATTTGAAATTTGCTTCGTACGATCGACAAAGTGCCGACGGCAAAAGCAAGCGCACGAGCATGCATTGTTAATTTCTGACATGTAGTTGCAAACTTAATACCCTTTACTTATTTTTCGCATTTTTTGGCGGTGAGGCAATATAAGAAAAAATACAGAGTATTAATATTGCTGCTAAGCGAATGAACAAAGCGAATGCCCAACGTCCAGAATCTAAATTCAAGATTCCTAAATTGTAAGCAAAGGCAAATCAATCAAATTCTCAGCAGCCAACACACACACACAAGCACACTTCCACACAAGTCACACATACAGGCATGCCTATGCATGTGTGCAGACGACAGCAAGAGAATCGCAAGAAACGCAAAAGAGAGAAGGAAAAGCAAAACAGAAAACATTTGCAGCGAGCGCTCACAGGCCTTGCTTTCAGTGCTGATCGCCTGGTGTCAATCCAAGAGGGAGCTCACTCTGGATAGTGCGGCGGAATCCCTAAACATGCAGTATGGCCATTTTATTTAAATTTCAGCAAATTGTATTGCAAATTATTGCAAATGCCCAATTTCAGATTCTTAAATATGAAAATTGTAAGCGAAGGCAATGCGTCCAATTTCACACACAAGCCCCTTACACACAAGCTATACATACATACATGCGGGCATATATATGTGTGCACACGACAGCATGAGAGAAATACACAAAATGAAAGAAGGAAAGCAAAACAGAAAACATTTACAGCGAGCGCACACAGGCCTTGCTTTCAGTGATGATAGCCTGGTGTAAATCGAAGTGCGGGCTTACTCTGGATGCCTCTGTTAATTAACATTCTGTTAAATAACAGGATCCAATCCGGGTTGATAATCTTCCACCGATAACGACAATAGGGGGGCGGACATTGCGGCTCTTGGAGTAGTTACTCTATGAAGAAAAGCGTTAAAATTAGTACATTTAGGAAAAAACATTTGAGTCGTTATATCTATAATAGATCCTCATTGTTAATTCGACATTAATTTGCCATTTACACATTATTCCCGATCGAAAACTTTATATACTTTGAATTAATACGTTATTGTTGCTAAAATATTTTCATATAAGCGACATAACACAAATGTGTCGTTATTGTTGAAAAAAAAAACAAGTTTGGTAGTTAGTTTTTTTTAATCCCAACTTACAATATATTTAATTCTCCATGGTATTTATACTACATTGTGTTTTTAACTTAAAATATTACTCTTAAATAACAAAATCTTTATAAGTATATATTTAAATGCCTACAACCGTGTTTTTCAGTCATTTTATATAATGATCTAAATACCAAAATATTACTTGCAGTAAAACATACTGCATTTCATGGGCTCTCTTTGATAAATTTTTATAAATTTTTTATATCATCGTAGAATAAAATTAAAATAAAATTTTAGACCCTTCACTTTAAAAAAAGAAAAAGGGACTATTGAGTTAGTGCAAATAGACGATGTGTGTAACACCCAGAATTAGGCGTAGCAGACCTTACAAAGTGTATACATATATTCTAGATCAGGACCACAAGCCGAGTCGATATAGCCATGTTCGTCTGTCCGTATTAACGCCTAGATCTCAGCAACTAGAAGAGCTAGAGTCACCACTTTTTCGTATTCTCTATAAAGGTTTGGTACATTTTTGCTTCCTTTAATAAAAGTTTTCGACGGGTTTGCTCATCATGAATTCATTTCAATTTTTAGGGTCTTATCTATGAATTTCTTAACTCCAGCTTTAAGCTTTGTATCAAATGTTTGTCGGGTTAACCTCTTTAGTTTCACGCTTTTCCACTACGGTTTTAATAGGATATATAGGGTGTTTTTGAAAAATAGCTTACAATCGCGGTCAACGCTTTCACCTTGTTGAAAATAGAACGCATTATTCTTCGAGCGAGCAGCTCTGGATCTTTCTAGCTCTGGATCTTTCTACACCAACATACCGATATCTGGGTTCTACAATACACGCAACGACCTACTATTACTGAGTGCACTTTCGAAAACAGAACTTTATCCCTCAGCTTGTGCACCATCCTCCGAATAATATATTGATAATATTTTTTTGAACACGTCGCTCAACTGTAATACTAGCATTATCAGAAACATTGGTTGTATTCACCAGGTTACCGCTCCATGGATCGATTAAAGAATTGCAACCCTTCGCTCCATGTAACCTGGTGAATGCCTTTGATACATTTTGCAACTTGCAACAGGTTTTTATGCAGAAAGTCTTCAAATAATTAATTTTTAAAATGCATACAGTTCTTTTTGATTTATTTGTTTACATTTTGAATTGAAATCAGCTGTTTTTATCGACTTTCGATGAATGGAGCGGAAAAAGCAGCGATGGATCAGAAAAATTTTTATGCGCTCCAATTTTATGATCCATTCAGGGTTGCTTTTATCGGTTATCGGGTGGAGCGGTAACCTGGTGAATACAACCATTACTTTCTATAAAAGGATGAAAAATACTTCGTTGTTTTATCCTAAATTTTAAAGTTTTATCAACAATATCGTCTTATTTGGAGTTAAACCCAGCTAATTAGAGCTAATGCTAAAGAACTTATCTGCTGTAACGATATATTAGCTTATGATACAAATTGCTACACTTTTAATTCTCAGTCGTTTAACTAAAATAACGTCAAAGGTGGTAATATTTCAGTATAACGAATTTAATTTTTCAACAAGAACGTCACATTTTGTACTTCAACTAGTTTGAATAAAGAAAAAATTTTCAGCAACACAGACACAACTCAAAATAATACAATATTCTTGCAACTAATCTACAATTAAACAGCAAAAGCTTTTCTCGAATAATGACACAAAACGAAATATGACACTCTTTATGAAACACAAAAGATGTTTCCTTCAAGACGGTTGTTGTATATCTGAGATATGTCGATCTTGTGATTAAACGAAGTCGCAACGCTGGTAATAATATAACGACATATTCTCTTCTCACGCTCTGTGTATTGAAGATAGGATAATGAAATTTTGTCACAAGATAGATTATTAACCACCGAACAATTCTGCATCGTTAACTCAAAAATCGCGTTTTTTGAGTTATGACACTCTTCTGGTAAACGAGCGATATCACTTTATCAAAGAACATTGCTTATATACTACTTGCACACACACACACACACTCATAGAAGCAAGCTATGCACTTGTGCGCCATCGGCTTGCCGCCCTGATCAAGAATATATATACTTGGTGGTGTCTGCCACGCCTCCTTCTGGGTGTTACACACAATTCGTATAATTTGTATATTCGCACAAAATTAATAGACCCTTTTGTTCTTTTTTGAAGTACAGGGTCTAAAAAGCTCGTTCTTACACTCTTTCCCAGCCTACGACCGAGAGACAATTGTGTGCGAAAGTAAACAGAAATACTTACTTCAAAACTCGCTCTTATTCTCTTTCCATTACTCTCCTAGCCGGTTTAACCATAGCACTATCGGGCATTTTAAAAGTTTTTGTGCAATTAATTAATAACTCGAGACCGAAACAAAATTTTTTGATTTGGGTTTATGGGGTATTTTAAAGAAGTGGGCGTTGTACCGCCCTTTTTAAGAAGTAAGGATACCAAAATCCTGTACTTGCGAATTATTTTTTAGCAAAGTTGCATTATATATACAGGTATGCACGCATTGCGACCTAAAATATATATTGTACTCCCTTCTGGACTCCCTACTATGTCCCGAAGTCGAGTATTTTTGAGGGAGTGATGTCTGCTATCTCATCTGTTGTGAGCAGGGGCTTGCCTAATGTAACACACGCAGTGAGTATTTGTACCCGTCAGTGTACCATTGTATGGTGTGCTTCTTCATAGGGTGGTTTTCCTCCAATGTTGTTCACTCCATTTTGTTACATACGTGTACGTCAAAGTGTCTTAAACACGTGTCTTGCGATGGTTACATCCCTGGGAAGTGCCGATAGGGGAATTTCTTCAGGAATTTTGTCGGCATCCTGCCCCTGACGATATTGTCTCCATCTTGCGCCATAGCTGCCAGTCTTAAGAGAGTTGTGGGTCATTGAAGGCTGATTGCTATTTGTAATCGGGTGAGTTCTAACAGAACTTAGAGTGCCTGTGTCGGACAGATGCAGATGCACAGATGCGATTTTCCAGCGATGCTTCTGCATGTGAACATGGCTTTAATGCACTTGTTGACCGTCGTGCTGACGTGTTTGCCGAAGTTGAGTCTGCTATCTAGAGTTATCCCGAGATACTTAACTTCCTTGCTTGTTTCCACGTTGCATTCTCCCAGACTTAGCTGCTTCATTTGTAGTTTGTGTCTTCTAGTAAATGGGACAATGACTGTTTTGTTCGGGTTGAGCCTGAGCCCAACCTCCTCGCACCATCGCCTTGTCACGATTAGTCCTAGTTGTTGTCCAGGAGTGTTGGTTAGTATTTACCTCTAGCGATTATCACTATGTCATCGGCATATCCTTGACATTGGATGCCTCTACTCGCAAGCCTGCCGAGTAGTTCGTCTACTAAAATGCTCCATAGCAGAGGAGATAGCACCCCTCCTTGTAGACATTCTCGCTTGGTTAACACAGTAACCACATTTTCACCTATTGCTGAGGTAGCATGTCTTGTCCTCAGTAGTGCCTGTATCCACCTGCTTGTGGTGAAATCTAGGCCTTTTCTGTGTAGGGCTTCCCTTACAGCATCCTGTGATGTGTTGTCAAAGGCACCCTCTATGTCTAGAAAGGCGCATACTGCCACCTCCTTATTAGCAACTGCATTTCTAAGGGTTTTGCAGAGTTGATATAGTGCTGTATCCGTGGATCGTCCCTTTCTATATGCGTGTTGCGTTGTTTGAAGAGGTTCGTTCCTTAATAGTGTCCTACTGATGGTACTGTCCACCAGCTTCATCATTTTCAGGAGAAACGATGTCAAGCGGATCGGTCTAAAAGACTTAGGATTGGTTATGTCTTTCTTCCCTATCTTGGGGATGAAGACTACCCAAGCTTTGTTCCATCCGTCTGGGATGTGTCCTAGCGCCAAACTGCTGACCATATTCCTCCTTAGGATACTTAGTAGGTCGTCCTGCCCTTGCAGGAGAGAATTTTTGCATAAAAGACTGTTGTAAGCTGCAAAATGTATCAAACGCATTCACCAGGTTACATGGAGCGAAGAGTTGCATTTTATAGGGTATCGGGTGATCGATCCATGGATCGTTTCATGGAACGAAGGGTTGTTCTTCATCGGTTATCAGGTGATCGATCCATAGAGCGGTAACCTGGTGAATACAACCATGGATAATTTGCATACTTTAAAAAAATACATTAATGCCACAAAAACTTTTAAAATGCCCCATAGCGTATATTTGTTATATCCTATAACCAACAGAAGAAGGCGTGGCGTACCGCACAAAGTATATACAGTGGGGAGCAAAAGTGATTCCACGATCAACATTCTCATGTTTGAGGGCGCATAAAAACTAAACGAATGAAGTAAATGACAAAAACTTTTTTTTCTTGAATATCTAATTTATTTGTAACAATTTGGCGTAGAGAGCAAAATTGTAAAATAAGCAACTGTAAAGTTACAATTCAAAAACAAACCAGTAAGGACGGAGCTACAGTCGGACGCAACCGACTGTAGGAGACCCTGTACTTTGTGTTTTCTTCGCTGTTTCTTATCCGATCGTAATGTAATATTCACAGCATCGATGGGGATTATCATAGACTACGTACATGCCACATCCCAAATCCTTAGCTTCAAAACTGAAGCTTTAAAACTGTAAACTGTAGCTAAATTGGTTTTTCGGTTAGCGGAGGAATGAGAGGATTTATCGAAAAATCCAAGCAAACTTGATATGATTGTTGCATAGGAGAACCTAAATGCCCAAAAATGGTATTTCTAGCTCTTATAGTCTGCAAGATCTAGGTGGCTTCTTTGTCTGATCTATCTTCGCTGTTTCTTCTTCGTTCGTAATGTAATTCACAGCATTAATGGATAATGCCATAGGCTACATACATGCCAAATCCCAAGTCTATAGCTTTTAAACTGTGGCTGTAGTAGCGCTTACATACATTTTTAAAACAATTTACTGCTGCATAACTTCGCTGTTTCTTCTCCGTTTGTAATGTAGTTCACAGCATCGATAGATAATTCAATAGGCGACTTACATACCAAATTACAAGTCTGTAGCTATAATATTGTGGCTGCAGTTGCACATAAATACATTTCCAAAAACATTGTCTATTGCATATCTTCGGTGTTTCTATTTTAAATCATAATTTGATTTAAAGCATCGGTGGAGAATGCCATAGACTACGTACATGCCAAATTACAAGTCTGTTGCGCTATTATTGTGGCTGCTGTAGGCGATTATAGTTTTAGAGATTTTTGAGGTAGGTGTAGATTTTTGATGATTCGCGGATGAAGGAGGCGAGTTATCAAAAGTTTGAAACAAACTTGATCTGCTTGCATTAGCTGACTACCTAAATCCGGAAAGGTTGTGTCTTTAGGTCTTATAGTTGCTGAGATCTAGGTGTTCATACGGACAGACGGACAGACAGACGGACAGACGGACATGGCTTTATCAACTCAGCTCGTCATCCTGAGTCAGAATATATATACTTTGTGGGGTCTACCACGCTTCCTTCTGCCTGTTACACACAGCTGTCATTTGCACTAAATTAATAGACCCTTTTACTTTTTTAAAGTACAGGGTCTAAAAAAAACCGCATGTACTCAGTTTTTCACCATCCATTATTCGCACATATTTTTGCTATTCTTACTTTTTGCAGACCTGCGGATTTACCGTTCAAGGTTTTTTTTTATTTTTTACTTGTTGTCCCAGTTCAGAGAATCACTCTTTTGCACAAGTTTATAGTCAATTTGTTAAATTTGGAAATTAGTCTTCAACTTGTTCCTGAAAAATGACGAAGCTGTCTCCATATAAAGAAAATAGTATTGTTTTCCTTACTAAAAGCGGTTGTTCGACACTTACTATTGCTGAGAAGCTGCAAGTTAGTCAATCAGTGGTAGTCAAGGTGCAAAAAAGACCAAATGTTTGTGCTGAAAACATGTTAAATGAACGCCGTCGCCTCCTTACAGACTCTGACGCTCGAATTATGATGTTGATTATGATGATGCTCGAAATGTACGTAGCCTATTGAATTATCCATCGATGCTGTAAATTACATTACAAACGGAGAAGAAACAGCGAAGTTATGAAGCAATGAATTGTTTTATAAATGTATGTAAGCGCCACTACAGCCACAGTTTAAAAGCTATAGACTTGGGATTTGGCATATATGTAGCCTATGGCATTATCCATCAATGCTGTGAATTACATTACGAACGAAGAAGAAACAGCGAAGATTGATCAGACAAAGAAGCCACCTAGATCTTGCAGACTATAAGAGCTAGAAATACCATTTTTGGGCATTTAGGTTCTCCTATGCAGCCATCAGATCAAGTTAGTTTGGGTTTTTTGATAACTCCTCTCCATCCTCTGCTAACCGTAAAACAAATCTAGAAAGAGTTTACGGTTTTAAAGCTTCAATTTTAAAGCTAAAGATGCATGCTAAAGCATGTACGTAGTCTATGACAATCCCCATCGATGCTGTGAATTACATTACGATCGAATAAGAAACAGCGAAGAAAACACAAAGTACAGGGTCTCCTACAGTCGGTTGCGTCCGACTGTAGCTCCGTCCTTACTGGTTACAAATAAATTAGATATTCAAGAAAAAAAAAGTTTTTGTCATTTACTTCATTCGTTTAGTTTTTATGCGCTCTCAAACATAGGAATGTTGATCGTGAAATCACTTTTGCTCCCCACTGTATATGCTTGTTCAGGACAACGAACTGAGTCGAAATTGCCATGTCTGTCGACACTATAACAGTCATATCAGCCGTTTTTAGTAAGTAGGTGGGTGTATTCAATACGCAGATCAATTTTATTTCATATGTTGGATACCACGCCCCTGCCTTCTACAATGAATTAAATAAAATACATTCGTCAATATCAGAAGTTGTTGGATCTATACCAATGCACTATGGGACATTTGATCAGTTTTGATGGCAAGAATATAATAAAGTCGACTTAATGCCCCAATTTATGCATAATGAAGGGTCTGAAAATCAGGACTGATATGTATGTGCTGGGTCATGGAGTAAATAGAAATGATGAAACATGAAATTTTAATAAAATATAATACTACTTATTATAACTATTTTTTTTTTTTTGTGAAAATATAAAAATGTTTATTATACTTTATTTTATGGTATACTATTACTGTTATGTGTAGTAATTTTTACCATAGTGATGTGTAATATTTCAATTTATATATACAATTGTATATATTTACTCCTAAAGAATAGGGTTTTTACAAATATTAAGTTATGGTTATATTCGTCTGTTTGGTAAGTCAGTTGGGTGTATTCTTTTCAGTCTTCTCCTCATCGTTATGCCGTGGTTTCTTCTCGCTCGCAGGAGTCTTTTTGCTAGCTGGTTAGGGTGGTTTAAAAGTTTAATCCGATATGCAGTAGCTTGCCGATTGATAATATCTCCAACCAATGGTACTCGGAGTTCCTTTGCAATATCTCTATTTCTTATATACCACGCCGCACCAGATATTCTGCGCAAGATTTTAGATTGCATTATACAAATTTTACTTAGATTGGATTTCGCTGCTATGCCATACACTTGTATCCCATATCTCCAAATGAGTGCCAGAATCACTTTGTAAATTTTGACTTTGTTTCTGAGCGATAATTTACTCCTGTCATTTAGAAGCCAAGCCATGCTACTCGCTTTAGTTTTAAGCCGCTTAACTACATCTGTTATGTGACGCTGGAAATTTAGCCGTTTATCAAGAGTAACTCCGAGATATTTGTGAGCATCCTTCTGTTCCAACAGTTCGCCATGTAAAAATACTCCAGGAGAGGTTTCTTTTCTAAGAGTATATGTAACTGATACACATTTGTTTGTATTTATAGCAATATTTCATCTGCAGGCCCAGTTCTCAAACCTTTTTAAATACATTTGAAGAAGATCTGTAGCAGTGTAAACACACTTATCCCTGGCAAGAATAGCAGTGTCATCTGCAAAGGTGGCAACAAGTAAATTATTCGGGTCCGAAATCGGAATGTTCCGAACTGAGGGCATGTCATGCGTGTACAGACTGTAAAGCGATGGGCCTAATACGCTACCTTGCGGTACACCAGCTCTGATAATTTTTTGTTGGGAGGATAAGCCGTCCTGAACAACTTTAAAAGTTCGCTCATGAAGAAAACTTTTAATTATCAAGTATAGTTGAGGGTTCACCAATTTTTTGAGCTTATGCAGGAGACCTTCATGCCACACTCTGTCAAACGCCTGTTGAATATCCATAATATAACTATAATAATATAATATAATATAATAATATAACTATTAATATTGTAAACTATGCTAATTATTGTTCAAAAAATCTATGTTTCCTGATCGTAGCTTTAAATCTGGTTTTGACAATCAGTTAGCTGGCGTCGACGTGCTCTTTATGCAATCAGATGGAGGCCTCACCACGATGGAAAATTTCCGTGGCGCACGTGCCGTACTCTCCGGACCAGCAGGTGGAGTGGTGGGCTTTGCCCTAACTGGATCCCGTGAAACGGATTTACCATTGATTGGATTTGATATGGGTGGCACTTCTACTGATGTATCTCGTTACGCCGGTAGCTACGAGCATGTTATAGAAAGTACCACAGCGGGTGTGACGATTCAAGCTCCACAATTGGATATAAATACTGTGGCCGCAGGAGGTGGTTCGCGGCTCTTCTTTCGATCTGGTATTTTTGTTGTAGGTCCAGAGTCTGCTGGCTCTCACCCGGGTCCAACTTGTTATAAAAAAGGTGGACCCTTAACGGTCACAGATGCAAATCTGATGCTTGGGAGAATACTGCCCCAATACTTTCCAAAGATATTTGGCCCGAAAGAGGACGAGCCCCTTGATTATGAACTCACACGACAGAAATTTACCGATCTACAAGGGCAGGTCAATGAGCATTTGAAAACATGCGGAGATCCAAGAGTATTGACTGTGGAACAAGTAGCCCTCGGATTTGTGGGGGTAGCTAATGAGACAATGTGCCGACCCATCCGTGCGCTAACGCAATCCCGCGGTTTAGATACGGCTAATCATGTGTTGTCGTGTTTCGGTGGCGCCGGTGGACAGCACGCTTGCTCTATAGCAAGAAATCTGGGCATTTCCAAGGTAATCAACCAAGTTATTTATTCGTTTCCATATCTATCACTTATTTACAGGTGGTTATTCATAAATACGCCGGAGTATTGTCTGCCTACGGAATGGCTTTGGCTGATGTGGTTCAAGAAGTACAGGAGCCGAGTGGTGTAGAGTTCAACACATCGAACGCCCAGATAATAAAGGAACGTTTGGATGCACTGTCTCAGATATGCCGCACCAAATTGTCCGAACAAGGATTCCGAAAGGTGGAACTGCACCCCTTCTTGCATCTACGTTATGAGGGTACAGATGGCGCACTCATGTGTGCTCCCTCAGCAGCAGATCTCTCGAAGCTCTCATCACTAGAAATGTTAGCTTCCTATGGTGATTTCCATTCCACTTTCTTGGAACGTTACCGTACAGAATTTGGTTTTGTGCTGCAGAACAGACGTATTATTGTCGACGACATACGCATAAGAGGATTGGGTAAAAATGAAACACCGCCCGAAGCTCAAATAGATTTTGCCTCTGACTTATTGCCGACAATTGAGGGCAATACTCAAGTACATTTCAATGAAGGCTCTCTTGATACGCCTATTTATCTCACCAAAAACTTACTGGCTGGCCACAATATTCCCGGACCAGCCGTGCTCATTGATCAGCTGTCCACTATCATAGTGGAGCCAGAGTGTCACGTTCAAGTGACTAAGTGTGGAAATCTGATTATGCATATACAAACGGGGGGTAAGCATGGCATTAACAAGGACCTGGATCCAGTTCATCTAAGCATCTTTAGTCACCGTTTTATGAGCATTGCTGAACAAATGGGCAGGTGAGTAATTATGTTGCTCCTTATTAGACCCTTTACTTTAAAAAAGTAAAAAGGGTCTATTAACTTAGTGCAAAGAGGAAATGTGTGTAACACCCAGAAGGAGGCGTGGCAGACCCCACAAAGTATATATATTCTTGATCAGGATAACAAGGCGAGTCGATATAGCCATGTCCGTTCGTCCGTCTGTCCGTCTGTCTGTCTGTATGAACACCTAGATCTCAGCAACTATAAAAGCTAGAGACACCATATTCGGGATTTAGATTCTCCTATTCAGCAAGGAGATCAATTTTATTTTAGATTTTGGATACTTTTCCCCCTTCCCCCGCAAACCGCAAAAAGCTGCTGTAGCCACAGTTTTAAACCTATTGATTTGTAATTTTCTATGTGGCTAGTTTATGGCATTCTCTATTGACGCTGACGTTACGATCGTATAGGAAACATTGAGGATATACCACCGACAATTTGCCGCACTGGGCAGAGGGGGGTGATGTGCCTTGCATACGCGCGTAGTTTAGTGTGTGAGCCTTTGATTGTGTTTGTATGTACATATATTAGTAGTAGTAGTAAAGTAAAGGGTCTGCTACAGTCGCGACCGACTGTAGCCTCCGTCCCACTGATCTGCCCCGTCCATATATTTTATTTTAAATTTCTTCGCTTTTAGAGTACTCCAGCGAACTTCCATATCTACCAATATTAAGGAGCGATTGGACTTCTCATGTGCTTTGTTCGGTCCGGATGGCGGCCTAGTTAGCAATGCTCCTCATATACCTGTTCATCTAGGTGCCATGCAGGAGACAGTCCAGTATCAGTTACGTGTACGCGGCGGTACTCTAAAGAATGGCGACGTTTTACTGGCCAACCATCCACAAGCCGGTGGCTCCCACTTACCGGATTTAACAGTAATCACACCAGTTTTCTATGAGTAAATATGCATTGTCTGTTTGTGCACTGTTAAATATCTTACGGAACTATTTAATTACAGAGGTCAGTCGAGTCCCGTATTTTTTGTGGCGTCACGCGGACATCATGCAGATATTGGTGGCATTACGCCTGGCTCAATGCCACCACACTCAACGTCATTGGCCCAAGAGGGCTCAGCTTTTAAGTCGTTTCTTCTGGTGGAAAATGGAATATTTCAGGAGAAGGAAGTGATTCAACGCCTGACAACACCAACGGGCATAAAGGATGCTGTAGGCACACGTAATCTGAGTGATAATCTATCCGATTTAAAGGCGCAGATTGCGGCCAACCATAAGGGCATACATCTGGTATCGGAGCTTATTGATAGTTATGGCCTGGATGTAGTCCAAGCCTATATGTTGCATATACAAAAGAACGCGGAGTTGGCGGTCCGTGACATGTTGCGAGAAATTAGCAAGAATGCGTTAGTGTGCTCTGGGTCAACCGTGTTGGAAGCCAAGGAGTATATGGATGATGGTTCTCCCATTAATTTGCGTGTTACTATTGATCCAGAGAGTGGTTCGGCATTGTGCGATTTTACCGGTTCCGGAGAAGAGGTCTGGGGAAACTGTAATGCTCCTCGTGCTATTACTCTCTCGGCTCTTATCTACTGCCTCCGTTGCATGGTTGGATATGATGTACCACTTAATCAGGGCTGTTTGGCACCCATACAGGTTGTGATACCAAAGAACTCGATCTTAGATCCTTCAGAGGGCGCAGCTGTAGTAGGTGGAAATGTACAGACCTCCCAGCGTATTGTAGATACTGTGCTCAAGGCGTTTAAAAGTTGCGCTGCCTCGCAGGGCTGCATGAATAACATTACGATTGGCGATGATCAATGGGGCTACTATGAAACTGTAGCTGGTGGTGCGGGTGCTGGACCTAACTGGCATGGAGCTGGTGGCGTTCACACCCACATGACCAATACACGTATTACGGACCCCGAAATTCTAGAGCTACGTTATCCAATGATATTAAAACGCTTCTGCCTACGTACAGATAGTTCAGGTGGAAAAGGACAATTCATCGGTGGCGAGGGAGTCGAGCGGCAATTGCTTTTTCGAAAAGCCGTTACTTTATCCGTTTTAACCGAGCGCCGTGTTCTGCAGCCCTACGGAATGGCTGGTGGTCAACCTGGCAAAAGTGGACGTAATCTTATTATAAGGCATGATGGTAGAGTAATTGCACTCCAAGGGAAGACCTGCATTGACGTACAGGCAGGGGTAAGTTAATTAAACCATGAGCTAAGCAAATTACTCACTCTACTCCACTTTGGCAGGACACATTTGCAATGAAAACTCCCGGTGGTGGTGGCTACGGTCACAAGGATGATAGCACAATTCCAGACTTATCTCCAAATAGTGAACTATCTTACAGATTTGTTGAGAGAGGTACGCTGTACAATTACAGTCAAGTCCAGGAGTCTGCGTAAAGAATACTGGTGCATGTTTATTCCAAAAATACATAATTACAACAAGTGAGGGCGAAGCAGATAATTTGGGCGGAAGGCTACATGAGGACGTTACCGACAAAAGGAAGCCCAGTAATTTCAAGTCAATGTTTCATGTTAATGTTTCAATAATAACATTTAATTTATTTCGCCGATGGTACACAAATAAACTGAATCTGCTTACTGCACCTAAATATTAAAAACGATTCACCTTCGTTGCAGTGTCTATCGACGGTAAATAAACAATGATGATATGTATCAGACAACTTGCTCTATGAAGTATGTCATATACATGCGCTAAGTGTATATGATGTTCATTAGCGGATTTGAGCGGCAAATAAAAAGTAAATTACTTTGTAGAGATCGTTGAAATACAAAGAGGGTTTTTTCTGTCAGTTACGTTCGACTGTAGCCTTCTATTCCGTCTTTACTGGTTAGCCACAGCTTTTACTTTTAATTGAATTGAATCCGTAATTAAATTTTGTGCCTAATTATACCCCGTACCCATTGAAAATGGGAAAATTTTAATTTGTATTTTATGTTTCAATATTAAATAAAAAAAATAAAAATTTTTATATATTCGGTTGCAACAGACTCAAGGAAATTTTCCGCAATACCCTGACTATGGGTGAAATACCCAACCCTTGGATGACATCAAGGGAGTCAAGCCTCACATTGGACAACATCGGACTACCAACATTAGAAAGATTATTAAATCTACACCTTATTAACAAGTGTAATCGAGGATATCGAGTGCGCAACACGTTCCAATATAGAAAAGTCCCTGAGACTCAAGGAATTCACACTCGTTGCTTTCTTTGACATTGAAGGCGCCTTTAACACGTTCTACCCGGGGCATTTTTTTTCCTGTTTGTATACATCGTGTGCGCGAGAAACCAAGTTTAACGAAACTTTTCTACTACGCAATGGTTTTCGTTATTATTATTATAATTTTCAATCTATCTTGTTTTATTTCTTTAAAGTATGTCTCTTTCTAGTATAGTTTTTGAATAAAAGTATAAACATTTATGGACTACCGGTGGTACACGCCGCCAGATAAATTAACTTGCCTGTGTACCACAGGTGGTACACGCCGCCAGATAAGCGCACTGCCCGTGTATCACCGGTGGTACACGCCGGGTAGAACGTGTTAACAACGTCAAATCAGATGCAATCAACACGCAATCGACGCGCTCAACAACTTGACGGTCGAGCTCCTGCCCGTGCATCCCGTTAGATAGTTGCTTAAGCTCAGGGAAATCATAGCCTCCTTAAGCGGCTCAACCGTTTCAAGATACGTCTGTATAGGTACGCCGCAAGGTGGTGTCCTATCCCCTCTTCTACTATATGGAATACGGTACGGAAGGCTGCAAAATCACTACCTACGCAGATGATGTGGTTGTTGATTTCAGTGGTAAATACCGACAAACTCTGTGAGAGTATAACGGCAAAGCTCTGCAAGTCCGATTGTGCTTCAAAATTCCCCTTCTCACTCTCGTAGTTTGGTGGCCGGCGCTGTCTAGGCAAACGCTACCACGCAAACTACAGAGAGCTGCCCTACTCGCATTAACTGGCGCCCTAAACATCACCCCATACTATGATCCAGTTGCAAATACTGATGTTCTCCCTATAGACTTGATGGCACGAAGATTAGCCATTATGTCAGCTCTATGATTAAGAGAGGCTGAACATTGGAATATTTTGAATATTTTGTAAATGAGTAATTTTTCTTGAGATAAGAGTGTGACGGTCAAAAAAATTGTTGAAGCACTTGGTATTATTTTTTGTAGAAAGCTTTAACAATCTTCTTTTTAAAATAGTACGATTCGTTTAAATCGGTAGAAAAACACCACCTTGTTATTATTCGACAAACAGCAAGTCAATTATATTATTATACATATGTGCACCTTAAAGTATGCAACTAAAAAATTCTGAAATTTTTATGGCGTACATACAAAATATCGTTGTCTTTAATTTGATAAAAAAAGAAACGGGTATGATTATGGCAACCAATTTCTTTTGTGTAATAAACTACATATAAACATAAATATTTTCCCATATTAACTTGCTAGTTCCAAGGAGTTCCCTGTTAGTTATGATCAATAGAAGACGAACATTTTTGTTAACATTTTTCTATTTTAATACACAAAATAAAATAATTCACAGAAAAAACAGGACGCACATCCGTTTAACATATTTTATTAGTTTATATTTTACATACTTTTCGCAATATCCTCCATATTTTTATTTATTTATTAGTGCACAAGTGAATTTACAGTAGTATATCAAAGTTGGGCGTCAGTTTCGCGCTTATTTGCTGCGAGCAATTGGCTAATCGATTGTTGAAATTTGCGGCACTCGTACAAAATCACTGTGGTAAATATTGAACTTAAAGTTATGGATTTTATGTAGTTGGATAATATACATTGAGAAAATATAAATCACATTAACATTCTTATCCATCAATATTTTGATTTTATGCAAAAAAAATCTGTCATTTCGACCAGTGTGCGCTGTTGCTAAGCGAACATAACGGTACCGTTGCTGCTAAGCGAAAGTAGAACTCGCTGTTGCTAGCCGGAGAAATTAACCGTTGGCAACGACCAAGGGAGGTCAGTTGAAATAAAAGCGAGTGTCCGCGAGCGATATCAGCCGGAAGTAAATATACCGTCAGAGCCTAAATCAGCGATAGTTGGCGTAAGCGAACAGTAGCAGTGAGTGAACGAGCGTAAGGGTACAAACCATAGTGCGCCCTGTAAGCGAAGACGAAGATGAAGACGAAGCTGAAGACGAATTGCTTGCGTTGCGAGTAAGCGAATTGAATGCATAGTGCAAGACGAATTCGTTGCGTTTTGTTATGCTGGTCGCAATGGATTTCTCATCTGATAATACCTTCTCTTGCAGAAAAATTAATTTTTTTAATTCAAATGTTAGAGAAATGTGTTTGAAAAAATTCAGCCTAATAATTTACGAAGAAAAACACTCGGCGAATTTTAGCACTTGTTTGATGAGCTGCGCCAAGTTGAAAAATTTTGTTTTTAATACACAAGAATAAAAATAGAGAACATTTGATTATATGTTGGCACCAAATTAACCTAGCATTATAAAAAAAGTTGACTACTTTTAATAAAAGCCCTAATATGCCAGCTAAAAAGCTAATGTTGACGTAAATGCAAAAATTATTTAAAATAAACGGCTGAAAAGCAAGCGATTCATCTTCAAATTCAGTACTGCACCGTTTCAAGATTATCGCTTGCGTTTCGTCTTCATCTTCGTCTTCGTCTCAGCACGCACTATGTTTACAAACGAGCGAATTCATACAAATCGTTCGTGCACAGTTTTTCGTCTTCAGCTTCGTCTTCGTCTCAGCGCGCACTATGTTTTAGGCCTAATACCAACGAGATCTGTACGTGGCTTGGCGGTTGCCCAGCGAGTCAGAACATCTTGGTGGCCGTCGTACATTGCGGTTTTCGTGCCAATAGTGCTGAAAAGGGCTAGAATAGGGAATCGCAAGAATCAGCGGAGTTGGCGGATGCAAACGGAGGCTGACTAAGTAAGCGTGCGTTGTGCCAACGAGTATCTGAGCGAGGCTTGACAAGTGTCAAGCGGGCCAGAGTTTCTTGGCGGCCCTATTACGTGTCAGGGTTCGTGCCAAACAGTGCTGAAAGTACGAGCAGCATCAAAGTATAGGGCAGAAATAAAGGAAACGGTCAAATACGAGAATTGTAAAGAGAAACGAACAATAAAGACAAACTAAGATTGTGAATATTACAATTAAATCGAGTGTTCTTATTTATTAGCGCAAGTGCATCAGATTATAAATTTGTTGTACGATCCCATCCAGCTGAAATTAGCCAAGGCATAAATCGGCCAAAATAAAGGTTCGTTACACTATTTCGTAAGCAGCACAAGTTCATTTTAGGTTTTGGATACCTCCCCTACTTCCCCCGCAAAGCACAAAAGGTTACTGTAGCCATTATATAATGCAACTTTGCATAAAAAGGATTCGCAAGTACAGAATATTGGTATCCATACTCCTTAATCCTCCGATAAACGAGTTGCTTCACAAAAGTAATTTAATCTGATAGAGAAATATTTATAACATATAAAACCGAAATTGTAATGAATCTGAATAATTGGTTTGGTAGTTACAGACTCTTAAAGTTGACAAAATATTTTTATTTTGCAATAACGCAACTTGTCCAACTTTAGTAGCGATAAATAGAAAAAGTATAAGAGAAATCGATTATGTGTGAATTTATATTTGCAATTACGCTTATTTTGAATGTTATAAAACAAAAAATCTTGTGTATTCTATAGTCGGGCGCATCCGATTTTTCTGCTTTGCCCATTCTGGTTATTTTGCGTTGTACAATTTATTGACATCGTAAAACATTAACAAATTTGCTTACAACTGTACCACATATTATCATGGTGACTAATTAACCAGCATACATTGTTGTTTCAGAATATAAATAGTTCCCTATGTGCCACTAATCTGTAAGTACTGTTTACATGGCTGATAAGGCAAGAACTTGCATGAATGATGGTATTGCGGACCTATAAAAGCATCCCATATACGTTGCAGTCTAGAGAACATAAAGATGAAGCTGTACGCTTACTTCGTATTATTTTGTGTTAGCCCAAAATTGCTGGTTTCTTGTGAAAGTGAGTAGTGGTAATGCTCAATTTTGATAACATTAATAAGTATAACTGTTCTAGAGATTGTAAACTGTTACTGGGGGACTTGGGCCAATTATCGTCCTGCTGCTGGTAAATTTGAACCTAAGGACATTGATGTCTCGCTATGTACTCACCTCAGTTATACATTCTTTGGTATCAGCGACACAGGCGCGTTCAAATCTTTGGACCCCTGGTTGGATATGGATAATGGGCTAGGTTATACACTTTCACTTCTTATTAGATATCATTTGTTTAAAATGTTAAATCCGTTTTAGGTTTTATTAGCAAAACTATCGCTTTGAAGAAAAAGAATCCAAAGCTAAAAGTCTTGGCAGTTGTGGGAGGCTGGAATGAGGGATCGCAAAAATATTCGGCTATGGCTGCTAATCCCGCTAAACGTACCACATTTATTTCCACAACATTAGCTTTTATAAAACAACACAGGTTCGATGGACTTGATTTGGATTGGGAATATCCTGGACAACGCGGTGGAAATAGAGCCGATCGAAAAAACTTTGTAACCTTACTAACGGAACTGAAAGCAGCGTAAGTGCAGCTTTATTTTAAAGAATTCAAATCTGCTTACATCACGTCACATTCGTTCCCAAGTTTTAATCCTCATAGTCTAGTGCTGAGTATTGCTGTTGGCGCTTCTAAAGCTACGGCTAAGGTTTCGTATAATATTTTGGCAATTTCAAAGTATTTAACATTCATTAATGTGATGACATACGACTATCATATGGCGTCGGATGGTTACTTGGGCTTCAACGCACCCTTACCAGAGCTAAAGAAGTCCATTGACTATTGGATTAAGCAAGGTCTGTAAACTAAATAATTTCTTTGGCTCTATATAACTTTAATATTATATGTTTAGGTACTCCTGCAAATAAATTAGTGCTTGGTATTGGTTTCTATGGACACACATATCAAATGGCAAACAGCACCATAAATCGGCCTGGAGCACGTAGCATTGGTCCTGGTAGCCCTGGCATTTACACTCGTTCCAATGGTTTCTTAGGTTATCATGAGATCTGTCGAAATAAGTGGCAGACTGTTTTCGATGAGCAATCAAAATGTCCTTACGCCTTTCATGGTAACCAATGGGTTGGTTACGACGATGTAAAAAGTATTAAGATGAAAATGAATTTTGCGCTGTCACGTAAGCTAGGCGGAGCTATGACTTGGTCAATTGATACGGATGATTTCCGTGGGCAATGTGGGGAGACTTATCCCTTGTTAAAGACTATAAACCGAGCATTAGGTAGGAAAGTCATACAAAATCAGTTTCCAGTGTTATAAAAAATGCGGAAATTTAAATTCTCAAGCTATCAAACTTTGTCAACCAAAAAGAATAGAGCCGATCACTCATTAAAACTAGTAACGACGGAGTCGAGTGTAGAATACTCTCCAACCTGTATTTTAAATACGATTTAACAATATATATCAAATATCATACGAGGTGTAGCAGCAATGCTTCTTCAAACTTTTTTACGTGCTCCAGATTTTTCCCATTTGTCAATGTGTCAGTGTGTGCCTTGAATACGTGGGTAGCTCCCAGCCAGAAATATGAGCATTTTGGGACTCTTTTATGAGGGTTAATTTAGGAGCTATGAGCGCTCATTTTACTATCCAAAAGGAGCGATTTTTTCCATGAAAGACGTCGCGTTGTTAGCGTAGAAGGTGTTATAATTTTAGCTCAAATCGGACTCAAATTGGACTCCTTTAGGAGGGTGATATAAGTGTACTTTCACCCTCCCAATGAGGCACATAAACCCTCCAAAAAGGCTCCTAAAAGTTACCATTTTGGGCACTTAAAACCCTCTGAAAAGGATCCTAAAAGTTACCTTTTTGGGCATTTAAAACCCTCTGAAAGGGTTCCTAAAAGTTACCTTTTTGGGCACTTAAATCGCCTCCTAAAGGGCTCTTTTCAAAGGCATATTGGAGTGCAGACTTATATGGAAAAATAGCACTGAATAAAAGTCAAAAATTGCATTGATTTTATATTTATATTTGATTTATAATATTTCATTCAAAGCTTATATTTGTAATTTAGACTTATGTACATATTTTTCTTCAATATTATTTTTTTCTTATAATACTTAATTATACCATTGGGATTTTGAAAGCCTTTGCGGCGAACTCCTTTTTGTGCGCAGAAACCAGATTGACGACACCCAAAAGAGTTATAAAACATAAAACGTTAGAACGGTAATTTAATAAAATTTCAAATGTATTGAAAACGAAAATGTATTAAATCTTTAACTTACTTTGAAAAATGCATCAGCAATAACACGTTTGCTTTCCACTTGTGTATTTCGCAACTGAGCAAAATCTGTATATGAATTTTCTATTGTCTTGCACGATTCTTCATTCCCTTATTCTGTTATTATTGGACTCCTTTAGGAGGGTGATATAAGTGTACTTTCACCCTCCCAATGAGGCACATAAACCCTCCAAAAAGGCTCCTAAAAGTTACCATTTTGGGCACTTAAAACCCTCTGAAAAGGATCCTAAAAGTTACCTTTTTGGGCATTTAAAACCCTCTGAAAGGGTTCCTAAAAGTTACCTTTTTGGGCACTTAAATCGCCTCCTAAAGGGCTCTTTTCAAAGGCATATTGGAGTGCAGACTTATATGGAAAAATAGCACTGAATAAAAGTCAAAAATTGCATTGATTTTATATTTATATTTGATTTATAATATTTCATTCAAAGCTTATATTTGTAATTTAGACTTATGTACATATTTTTCTTCAATATTATTTTTTTCTTATAATACTTAATTATACCATTGGGATTTTGAAAGCCTTTGCGGCGAACTCCTTTTTGTGCGCAGAAACCAGATTGACGACACCCAAAAGAGTTATAAAACATAAAACGTTAGAACGGTAATTTAATAAAATTTCAAATGTATTGAAAACGAAAATGTATTAAATCTTTAACTTACTTTGAAAAATGCATCAGCAATAACACGTTTGCTTTCCACTTGTGTATTTCGCAACTGAGCAAAATCTGTATATGAATTTTCTATTGTCTTGCACGATTCTTCATTCCCTTATTCTGTTATTTTCGTTCACTTGCCTACTTCAGCTCCCAAAATGCTCATAAATAAGTGCATTTTAGGAGCCCGCGCTCTCACTGATCTGAGCACCCTCC
This sequence comes from Hypselothyrea guttata, assembly GCA_035045125.1. Taxonomy (NCBI): domain Eukaryota; kingdom Metazoa; phylum Arthropoda; class Insecta; order Diptera; family Drosophilidae; genus Hypselothyrea; species Hypselothyrea guttata. The sequence continues at coordinate 136,601 of JAWNNJ010001889.1, forward strand.
TAAAATGCTCAGAAATAAGTGCTTTTTAGGAGCCAGCGATTTTAAGGCTCTTAATATGCTCCGATAAAAACAGCTGATTTCAATTCAAAATGTAAACAATTAAATCAAAAAGAACTGTATGCATTTTAAAAATTAATTATTTGACGACTTTCTGCATAAAAGACTGTTGCAAGTATCAAACGCATTCACCAGGTTACATGGAGCGAAGGGTTGCAATTATTTAATCGATCCATGGAGCGGTAACCTGGTGAATACAACCAATCTTTACTCAAAAGCGCCATCTGGTGACTTTGGTGAGCAGATAAGCAAGAAAGAAATTGCGCCTTTCTCTTGTGCTTATATACTGAGAGAAATTTCTGGAAAAAGAGAAATTGCGCCTTTTTG